>BMAV01000789.1:144962-190485 GCA_019973955.1 Trichonephila inaurata madagascariensis
AAAAAAAAAAAGTTTAAGTTTTGGAAAATATTAAAATTTTCAAATTCAATATTTCTAGAGAGAGAGAGACCTCATTATTATTTTAATTCTTTTATAATTTCAAACACAGTCTCAATTGTCTTTCCACGGTCTTGAAAATTTAATAAAGACAATGCTACGTCCGTGAAAAACATTAATTTTTCGACAATTCTGTATTTTTCAGTTCTTTAAAATGGTCTCCAACTGTAAACAAGGTGCATTTCTTCCAAGTAATTCACAGCCGCTGCCACCCAGCCAGTATGGTGGATATGACCCTCGGTTTGTAACCGAGTGGGTTCGAATCCCGAGTAAGGCATGGTTGTATCTTCTTCGAGAAAAGAAGTCGGACTTTCGCCTGCAATGGATTCGCGTCTTGAATGGAAAGCAGCACACTCCTTCTGTTATATGCTGGGGTCATCATTTGTAATAAATGTCTATATTCTTTTGTTCTTCCAATCTTATTTCACATGTATCCGAAAATAAAAACACACGACAACCACAACAGTTCACGGCCACTGTAGTCAAGCTGTTACGGTCGAGAACTCGTGCCCGGTGCATCATGAGATCTAGTCCTAGTGTTACTGTAGGTCCACCTTGTAGAGGAGCTGACGCACGTTAAATCTGTAGAGACTCAAAGTCCCTCCATTGACGTGGTGGGAAAGTTAGGAAACTGGGGTGCCAGCTCGGTTATCGTCCTCGTCACTTTACTGTGGCTCAAAAGTGCGAGGTCTCTCGTCATTTTGAAATATTTATATAAAGCAATTTTTTTTGTCCATTCGTGTTAAGAGCTCCATCTGCCGCAAAGAAAATAATTATTCACAAAAGGGTGAAAAAAATTAGACTTTTTAGAGCTTAATAGCTACAACACACTAATACCTCTCGTTCTTTTTAGTATATTTGCTGAATTTAAAAGTTTCTCGTATGTGCTTCTCATTTTCTTTCAGAAAACATGTATCAATTGCAATTTTGGCAGATCATTATTATGTTGTGTTTGAGACAAAATGAGTTTCAGGTATAGCTATTAATATCGTTGCAAAGTTGATAGGAGATATTGGAACTCATTTTTTAAAATCCTCTCTTTAACGCTATTTCTTCTTAGAATTTTCGAATAATCTTTTCCTCATAATTGGAATCTTGAGACACACTAGGAGCCATTTTTGGTATAATTGACTTTGTAAACTCCATCTGAAAATACTTTTGATCGCTTTGCTGCACTTCAGAAATTCCCAAACTAGTTTTTCCGTAACAATTGTTATTTGTTTGTTACGAATTTTTGATAATTTCATTTCATTTTTATCTACCTATAGAGCCTTTAATAAATTAATACTTTTCTCTTTCCTCAATGTTTTTTCTCTCCTTTTTTTTGTACGATGAGTTTCAAAATGTCACTTGCGATGGATGACGTGCGAAAAACAATTTCATAACACAGACTACAGTGATTTTTATTTCCATGTTTAGAAAAGTCAAAATCAACAGTACAAGTATTTACAAAGCGCCGGCTGGGTGGCGTAGTTGATTTGTCGCTGGGCTTGACGCCTAAGATTGCGGGTTCGATCCCAACCCAACTCGGTGGACTTTCATGATGCAGAAAATTGACATCGGCCACGCCACATGATTATACGGCATGTAAAAGAACCCTTGAGTACCTATTTGGCTTAAGTGCTCTCGACAAAATTAAAATCCCAAGTACGGTTTTGCATCGTCAGAGCTCAGTGCCTCCCTCTGGGAAGGAAACTGGGTATCAAAATTACCTGTGGCGTCTTGTATCCGTCTATATATCAGCGATACTCAACCTGCGGCCCACCGAGCCTTTTTAAGTGGCCCGATCACGATCCATTGCTCTGAGAAATTTACTGTTTTAAGAACGTTGTATTAAAAATTTGGTGGGAAATTCTTTACCAAGTAATCAAATATATCAATTTTGCTTTTTGTTGTCGGTGTTGTACGGGTACGAATTGATATATATTTTTTTTATTTGAAGCGGTTACGGTTAGTGATAACAGACAACAGTGGAGTAGCGACAGTTTTATGGGGGGGGGGGGCTAATTTTTAACTGTCTTTCGTATCTTGCAAGCAAAAAATATTCGGAAAAAGAATCTATTCAAGACGAGTGGGAGGTTGACTATTTTGTAGTGAAAAACAAACATGGATCAGTAATTGTTTGATTTGTCACTAAAGTGTGGTGTATTTAAAAAATATACCTACATGAATCTTCAATGACACTTTTCCTCGAAGATCTCTTTCAAGAGGTGATAAATAGGCTTTCTTGAATAATCTTTACAACAAAGTGTTATGTCAGTGGTGATATCACAGAGATAACACATACATATATCCTATGAAGTTTGTTATATTATTAGTAATCATATGAAGCCGTTTAATGATGCAGAAATTGTGTGGAGGAATGTTTCTTAAAAGCTTCTAATTTAGAATTAGTGACAAAAATAAAAATATAAAAAATTATAATAAAAAAGCAAAGCAGGAGTTATAATATTTTGATCAATTTTTCACATTTAAAATTTCCAATGTTATCTTGGTTTTAAAGCATTTCTACTCCCCTCTTCCATTTATCCCCATGTTGCGACCCGTGTGAAATAGCTGACATACGTATGCGGCCCAACAGAAAAAAAAACTGAGTACCCCTGGTATATATGGTACCGCTCTAAAAAGGGATTCCAGCTTCCGGGGATGTACTAGGTCTGCAATGGTAAAACACCAACCCGCAGCTCCATTAGAAATAAAAAAAAGTATTTATAAAGATTCTTATCTCTACGTTTTTTAGTAATCATTTGTGAACTTTGCAAATACAGTCGAACCTCCATATTATGAACCTCTATATTGCGAATTTTTCTATTCAGCAAACTTTTTCATGGAACCAAGAACATTTCACTGTTTTCTTCGTAAAATAACCTCCCAATAGCGAAGTGTATTTTCTATATAACGAGCTTTTTCTCTTGTGATTCAATTTTTCTTCTCCTTTTTTTAAAAAGTATTTCTAGACATTTCAAATTGTTCTCTCTTTTAACACATTTTATGGCAGTCATAAATCTTGAACTGGTTTTATTAAGGGCCTAACTCACCGATAGCTCTAGAATTCTGGGCATTTCATCCAAGAAGTGAACCTTTAACCCTCATTATCCAGTTCACTGGGAGTATTTTCGACATCCCCTTTCACCCTCAGTGGAGTTTCGTATGCTTGAACTAGTCTCCATTCATTTGTAGTGTTGATCAGTCGCACTAGTAACTTCCGTTTCTTGTAACTCAAAAATGTTAAAACGTAAGTGGTTGAGCATCAAAAAAAGAAATTTAATTCTTCAGGAAGTGGATAAAGGCGTCAAGAAACTTTTCTTGCAGTTTTTCTTTTTTTTTTGATAGGTAAAATATATAAAATAAATATATATTAACTTGCAAAAATGTATGAATAATTATTTTTTTCCCGTATGTAATGTTTATGAATTTAAAATTTGTTTTATAAGGTTTATAAAGAAAATTGAAAGATGAACCTCTATTTAACAATTTTCCAAATAAAGAATTTTTTTTCGGGATTTAGCGTCTTCGTTATATTGAGGTCCGATTGTATCAAGTTTTTTACATTTGTATTGAAACACACATTTTGGCTATTCAAGATTGTACCTACTGACAAGTATAGAAAAAAATTCATCTGACAAGCTAAAAGCGTCTTGTTTTACCTATCCACTGTGTGGTGCTATATCTGTTATCCATTTTCTTCAATATTTTCTGCTAGAATTAATGGGTGGGCACGGTAGTCTAGTAGCCAAGGAAATTGACTAGTTTCAGGCATGCCATGAGTTCGAGCGTAGTGCCGCTGAAGACCCGCTATGTAGGGGAGCGATGCACGTTAAATCTGTCGAGAGCTCAAATGTTCTCCCTTTCTGTAATGTGGTAGTTAGGAGAGGGAGTTGCCAGTTCAGGTGTCATCCTCGTCACTTGACCATGGTATAAAAGTACGAGGTCCTTTGCTAAAAGCCCCCGAGTAACTTAACGGTGCGACGTTACTATACACTCATTCACTCGGTAGAATTAATGGAGAACCCTTTGAGTGAAACTAAAATTTCCATTTGGGGTGAGTGAGTGAAAGTTACATTGTGAACATTAAAACAGTGTGAGTGAACATTAAAGTAGCATTGTTAAGCTACTTGAGGGCTTTTGGTGACGGACCTCGTACTTTTGAACCATGGTCAAGAGACGAGGACGGAATCTGAATTGGCACCTCCTCTTCTAACTACCACATTCCACCAAGGGAAGGACATTTCAGCTCTCGACAGATTTAACGTGCATTGCTCTCTTAAACGGTGGGTCTTCAGCGGTACTAGGCTCGAACTCATGACATATGCCGGCCACGAGTCTTACCATAACTACTAGGCTACTGCTGCTCTCTTTCCATTTGTGGAAATGGGGATTTAATAGAATAAGAATTCAAAACAAAAAAAAAAAAAATTTCCAGACCTCGATCACTTTTTCGAATTTTAATTACATTAAAAACCGATGATGAGGAATATGTGAACTTTTCATTAAGGTATCCGACTACGTTCGGAACCGTGATTTTAAAAAAGCGCGTAAATATAAAATTTTCATGATATTTAGTGTCACTTAGATTAGAATACATGTATACAATTATTTTAAGGACATTATGACAAAAATAAATTATTTAAATACAATATTTTGGCAAAAAATTAACTTAGAATAACCTTTTTTCAAAATGTTCTCCTTTTGTAAAAAATGCTTCTATTGTATTAATATTTTGCCTGTATATAGCTCAGACCTCTATACAGAGGCTCAACTATGATTTTTGAAAAATTCACATTATTTTCATAGTTACAACCATTTGAAATAATTATCGGCTTATTTTCTTAAAATTTCTCCCTTCTGTTGTCGTAAAACATGGATAAACCGACTTCTAAGTTATGCATTTCAAAAATTCTAGTTGAGCCTCTGTACAGAGGTCTGAGCTGAATACAGGCAAATTATTATTATTATAGAAGCATTTTTCACAAAAGGAGAATACTTTGAAAATGGGTCATTCTATGTTCATTTTTTGACAAAATATTGTAAAATAATTTTTTATTGTAATACTATTCTTAACCCAATTTTATATACATTTTCTAATCTAAGTGACGCTAAATATCATAAATATTATCCATTAACACGCTTTTACAAAATCACGGTTCCGAACGTAGTCGGATACCTTAAACAGAGCTTTGCCGTAACGACTGTACGTGATGTGGAATTTATGAATATATTAAAGTTCTGTTGTTTAAGTGAAGTCATCATCCTCTCTGATATTGATTCAAAATATCCGTCCTGTTTTTCTTATGTAGCCCCAGGTGTCTGTAATTAAAACTAATTGACTGTGTCGTAACTCTCCTATTAATTTCCGATGTTACTAAAGAAAGATAGTATACGGCATTTTAAAAGTTACGCTGTATAAAAAGGAGAAAAGCAACTCACTCACTCACTCACTCATCACAATATCTGTCGAACTATTAGACCTAGGACTTGAAATTTGACAAACATGTTCTTATAAGAACGGATTTTGCGAAAACTGACCTCTAAGGGCTTTGCATGGGGTTAGGGAGTGTTGATAAAAATTCCTGTTTTCGCACTGTTAGACTTACGGACTTGTAATTTGGTAAGTATGTTACTTTCATGGAGCAGAAATTCGTTACAAAAGAGATTTTGGGAAATTCGACCCCAAAGGTTTGCGATGGGTTAAGGGGCATTATAGATAAAAATCCCTGTGTTTTTTAACTGTTAGATCCACATACTTGAAATTTGGTAAGCATGTTTTTTTTTAATAGATATCCATAAGGAACGTATTTTACGAAAATCGACTTCTAAGGGGGAGGGGGATGTTTGCGGGGGTGCGGGGAATAACGATAAAAGTGGGAGCATATGGATAAAAAAAATTCCCTATTTCGAACTGCTAGACCTATAATAAGAAGCCCAGTGACTGAATGGTAGTCTTTCTCGCTTCCCTGCCACAAGTCCAGGGTTCAAATTCCGGGCTTGGCAAGTTCGACTCAGCCGTTCATCCCTTCAGTGGGTCGATAAATGAGTACCAAGCTTGATTGGGAACTAAACATTGGGGGTTTCACGTCAGACTAATTTGTATATATATATTTATACATATAAATGAGATAACTAGTAGATGTCCCAAATTAAGAACTAAATTGCTTCTTTACACAAGTCATAAGATCTGTCCTGACTCATGCATCAGAGACTTGGCCATTTACTTTATGTGATAAGGAAGGTTTGGCAATTTTCGAAAGAATGATTTTACGCTGCATTCTTGGTGGGATCCAAGTGAATGGGTCATGGAGAAGATTTAACTTAGAACTTTACACAATTTACAAACAACTTGATATTGTAAAATTTGTCAAATTACAGAGACCTAATTGGACTGGTAATCTGGCTAGAATGAATGAAGATCGTTGCTGCAAGAAAATCTTTCTGGCAAAGCCCATGGGAAATAGACCTCGGGGCAGACCCCCATTAAGATAGATTGATTGTGTTGAGAAGGACCAAAAATTTTAAAGGTCAAAAATTGGAAAAAAGTTGCTGAAAGTAGGGATGTCTAGAAAAGACTTCTGGAGAAGGCCAGGGGGTATCTAGAGCTGTCAAGCCACTAAAGAAGAACTAGTTGCTGGAGTCACTGAATAAACTTCCTGTGCTGAGTACCACTTACGAGGTATCTCATATACTGAATATTTTCCAATAAAAATCTTCATATACAAACAGATTTTCTTTTCGTTTCTGGATGTGATGAAATCCAATATGCATAAAGGTGAAATGGCTCAAATGAAGAAAAAAATGAAAAATTTTCGACCAAACCAGATCTAATTAGAGATTATACTTCGGAAATGGCAGGTGTGGATCGCTCTTTGACCAATGTGTGTTTTACTACTCAGTCCTCGGAAAAACCATCAGTTAGTACTGCACTACACTACTCCGAAATCTTCCTGCGGAATGTATACATGTTCTTTAAGCAAAGAAATCGAGTGAATGAAAGGATGAGATGCTTCGAATTAGGAAATCAGTAATTATGTATTTACTAGATGGAGACGGGAGCAATGCAGGAGAAAGCAGCAACTATAGTACAAATACAAAGGACTTTCATTACTTAGAATTTCTTTTCCCACGTGCCAAATGTGTACGTAAGGAGACTAGGTATTTTTGTTCAGTGTGTCCCAACAACCCAGCATTTTGTGTTGACCCTTGCTTTCAGTCCTTGTTTCTTGTGGTAGAGTTATGGAAAAAAAAAAAAAAAAACAACCATCCCTTTTCTTTAATTTTGCACACCCGTTTATGTACTTTCATCTACAAACTCCGCCGGCAAAAGGTATTTGTTTTGATATTATCAACCAGTCTTGAAATATTAGGGGACCGGAAAGTTATGTCGTTTTTCTACATTACATTCAAACAGATAAATTTTTATCAAATTTTTTATTTTTAATCCATGATAGAAACACCATCGTTATCAACAACCTTTTATAATCTAGTGTACAAATTTTTAATATTGAATCGATAAAAATCAATTGGTTTTTGAGCAAAATATCTGGATATGGTATTTTGGACATCATCCGAATTTTCAAATATTTGTTCCCCTTAGAAAATATTGTAGCGACCGAAATAAAGGGAAATCCGATGGCGCAATATCGGACGAGGTGGATAATATTTCTAATCCCATTTCATTTATTTCTTCCAGGGTTCATATTGCGTAGTGCGGTCTTGCATATGTTATCGTATTGCAGAATAACACCTTTTCTATTGACAATCACTGGGTACTTATCTATTAAAGATTAGTTTTATTCGATCGAATTTTTTCCCTAGTATTGGTCTACCTTCACATTTAGTCCAAGTTTCAGCATTTCAAAATGAACCCCACTCCGCGAATACTCCACCAAACATACAAAAGCTCATTTTTGGGAGAGAGCTGCTATCTTTTGAATTTAGGATTATCATAGAGGGTCCATTTTTTTTACCACGAGTGCTCAAGCGATCAAAACACGCCTTTGTATAGTGTTGAGGCAATAACTTGCATGTAGTGGATCGGTTAGCTTTGTTTTCGTCGGACAGATTACGGACGACCCAAATTCCTGCTCTCTGCTTAAACTACCTATCTGCTGGAAATGTTCTTGGATGGGTTAAGAGTGTTTGACAATTCGTCAATTGTCTGACACGGATTTGCGCTTCCGCCTTTATCATATCATTGTCTAAAGTCGTAGGTCTTCCCGATGAGTACGAGTTGGAACGAACGAAATTACCTGATTTGAACTTTGAAACTCATCTTTGACATTTATGAATGTCTAATACGTTTGGGGATAAATATGGCAAATGTTTTTGGTAGCAACCGTTGTAAAACTCAAAAAGCATACAACGCCGGATATGCACGTATTTGATTAGCCATTTCATCATAAATTAAAAAAAAAAACGTAAGATTTAATTATTTATCAGTAAACAAGCCACTTTAACCTTAAAATGTCACGACATTGAAGCACAGTGAGCTGTTAAATGACTAAAGAATATCGTCATGCAAAGCAACGACATTATTTTCCAATGCCTCTAGTATATATTGTTTAGTTTGAAACACATACGTATACTCGTAAATATCATGCATTAAAACGAGTGTAAAGTTTTTCCAAATTTTTAGAGATTTAAATACTATTTGACAAAAAATATCACATAAAGTATGTAACAAAAACACTTTTGATTATTTATAAGACTTCTATAAGAATTGTGATAAATTTGTATGCGATATCCTAAAGTAATTAATACCAGTATGCGCGTGATCAACTACACTGCTTTCAAAAGTTAAGGTACAATCAGTTTTTTGAGTCTAATTTGAAAATGAATGAATGTAGAAATAGCAAATTTGGAAGAAATGTACAGTAAACAGTTATTTATATTGAATGTGTTATAGAAATTTACAAAAGTTTAATGCAAAAAGGAGACACACAAAAAAAGTATTCTTAGCGGAAAAGTCTATTCTTGGAGAAAACAGAACGTGACATTTTCATGTGTACAAAATGCCAAATTACAAAAAAAAAAAAAAAATTCTAATAAGGAATGTGTCTACCCTTAACTTGAATGCATAGGTGAAATCGACTTTGCTTGATGTCAGTTAAGTTGTCGGGATGAAATGGGAAGCGAAGACCAGACGCGGAGTAAGTCTTGTTTCATCAGATGTAACGACCATAGAGGAGGACTTAAAGCAGTAACTTGCCTGTTAAGATAGTCCTAAAAATGTTCTATCGGATTCAAGTCTGGAGACTGAGATGGCCATTTCATTTGCTCCAAAACAATGACCCTCAAGATAGTCCCAGTGATGGATTTAGGCTTAGGATCGCAAGGTCCTGGTCTAGAGTGGCAAACTTTTAGTGGGCAAAAGTTTGAAATCGATTTTGTTTTTTATCAACTGTAAAACCAAATTTTAATGCTTCTTTTCTTGCTTTGACAACCTCAAGATGTCAATATTAAAAGGGTAGAATTATTTTTTAAAAATAATTAATTGTGTAAGTAGCAAAGTTTCATATATCTAACAAATAGGTACTAAAAATTTTTTCGTTAAGTATAGCATTTATCTACTGATGTTAGATTTTTCATAAATTTTTCTTAAAAAAATCTGTGACGGGCTCATCGCATTTTCTACTAAAATCTCCTCTTGGGTTCTTTGGGGCAGAAAAAGGCAAATTCTTTCCAACCAAATCCAGAAGCGAAACGTGAACATGCAAATTAGAAACCTTTTAAATAGCAGAAGTTTAACGTAAGAGTATGACCTATTGGAGAGTGATTATGCTAATCTGGTTTAAGCGCATGAACTTAAGGAAGAGAAGAAAGCCGTCGTTGATTGTGAAGCTATCCGTGACATAACGATGAAGTCAAGGTGGATCCAATTCCACGCGAGATAAGAGATATTTAGGATCCGAGAGGATTGCGGTTAAACAAGAGACTAAGGTAGGATAATTCTAGTATCCATTAGTAACTGTGATATAAACAGAGATTAGGAATAGAAAGGAAAGTGAAATATAGTGGTTAAGATCGCGCTTATTTGGTAATACGTATTGTGTGTTTTCTCACCTCAGATTCGCTAAGTTATAATATAAATATTATCATTGTTAGTGTTTAAGTTAAGATCTTAATAAAGACATTTTAAGATTGTGACGGGCTCACGCGTTTTTTTCGTTAACAAATCCTTTGGGTTCTTTGGGGCCAGAATAAAGGACAATTCTTTTCCAACCAACCCGAGAAGTAAAACGTGAACGAAAGATGCAAATTAGGAAGCTTTTAAATAACAGAAGTTCAGAATAAGCGAGGTGGCATTTGGGGAGTGTTATGATTGTCCGTGTTACAAGTGTGAAGAGTATTTTGAGAAATTATTTGACAGTCAAGAGAGGTTATCCGTGACAAAAGAGCCTTTAGTCAAGGTGGATACAATTCCACGCCAGTAAACCGCAACTTCAGCTAGGATCAGATAGATTACTGCTTCGTTGGATATTAAGGTAGGAGTTACCATTTAAATATTCGGATCCGTAATTATATTGAATTTGAGCTTAGGCGAGTTAGTTATTGATAGTGGTCCGGGTTACGTTATTTCGGTATTATATATTGTGTGTCTCGTCACAGTAGATTCTCTCACATATCATAATATTATCATTGTTAGTGTTTAAGCTAAGATCTTAATAAAGACATTGTGACCGGCTCACGCGTCTTTTCTTTAACATAACCTCTGGGTTCTTTGACGGCCAAGATTAATGGCAACTCTTTTCCAACCAAAATCCAAGAAGCGAAATGCGAATAATAAATGAAAATAAGATAGCTTTTAAAAGAACAGAAGTTTCAGTAAGCAGAACGGCAATTTAGGGAAAGTTATGTTTGGAGGAGATACTAGCGTGAATTGACAGCCTATCGTAAAGTTACCGGGACACCCTGCCGCTGCTACAAGGTGCATACCATTGCACGCACGCCCAGACGTTTCTATACAGTGATTGAATCTTAGTTTGGATTAAGGTAGGACTGGTTATTTGATATTATAATATTATCAGAAGTGAGAGTAGGCGGATTATATAATTATTTAGAGATAGTGATCCAAATTACGTGATTCGGTTTAACTACTTCTGTGTGTTCGCTCATTATAGATTCTCATTTACATAAATTTATCTAAATTGTTAGAAGTTTAAGTTATATTCTTAATAAAGTCATATTAAGAGTTTAAAATGTCTGTTCATTTAGAGAATCCCACACCTCTAACTTATGCTGACAATCAAAGATATGGTCACCAAAGGGGGCTATATCATAACATTTTAAAATCATGGCAACGCCTGGTTCTTCCTTTAATCCCACACCTCTAGCTCACGCGAATAATGTGTGTGTGTAGAGGCTGGGCCAACCCTAGCCAATACTTTACAAGATCATGACAACGCCTGATTCTTCATTCAACCCCACATCTCTAGATCACCCAGTTAACTTAGAAGTGAGGTATCACCCAAGGGGAATACTTTACAAATCTAAATGTAGAGTTTAATTGCTCATCATTATAACACAAAATATTATTTCACCATATTTTATTATATCTTTGTCCGGTTACTCAAAAGCTTCGTTATTATTTTTAAACTTGCATAAAAATTTTAGTGTTACGTATTGTGAGGCGTAATTCAAGCTTACTTAAATTTAATTCCAATCCATTATCCATTATACATAAGGGCATCAAATGAACTTGGGCTTAGGGTGCCATCGAACCTAAATCCGTCTCTGGATAGTCCTCAACAACCTCAGCTGGCTGACGTCATGCATTATCATCCATCAAAATGAAATCGTTACCAATAGCATCAGCATTTGGACAGACATATGAATCATGCCTAAACCATGGATCCACCATTTCTATAACTGTATCTTTCAACAGTGTTGGATCGATCGTACCTGGTGCGTGGTTCTCTCCAGATCAGCAGACGCCCTGAATCGCTGTCCAGTGTGAAACTGGACTCGTGTGTGAAGAGTACAGAAGCCCATTGCTTTCAGGTCCCAGAAATGCGTTCTCTTGCCCACAATAAGTGGGCCCTTCTCTGTCGTCCGCTGATGGGGACACATAAAACTTGTCGTCTTGTATAGACTTGCAATGTGAAGGCATGTTCGCACCGTAGTAGCGCAGATTCTTCTCTTTGATGTTACAAAGTGATCTGCAACGAGCTGCGGTATAGTAGTATGTACAGTCGGACTTTTATATAACGAAGTCGCAAAATCCCGAAAAACTGTTCGTTGTATGGAAAATTCGTTATATCTATTTTCTTTATAAATCACATAAAATAAATTTTTAAATCATAAACACTGCATATTAAAAAAAGTAATTATTCATACCTTTTTGTAAACTAATATATGTTTATTTGTATATCTTACCTATATAAAAAAAATGCAAGGAATGTTTTTTGACGCCTTTATCCGTTTCCCGAAGAATTAAATTTTTTTCTCGATGCTCAAGTACTTACGTTTTGACATTTTTGAGCTACAAAAAACGACGTTACCAGTACGACTGATCAACACTGCAAATGAACGGAGAACTTGTGTTCAAAGACACGAGACAACTCCACTGAGGGTGAAAGGAGATATCGAAGATGTTTTCAGTGAATTGGACAATGAGGATTAAGGGTTGCATTTCTTGGATGCAATGCCCAGAATTCTATTGCACTCGGCTAGTTGGGCACCTAATAAAACCAGTTCAATATTGATGGCCACCATAAAATGTGATAAAAGAGAGAACAACTTGAAGTATCCAGAAATATTTTAAAAATAGGGAGACGAAAAATTGAATCACAAGAGAAAAAGTTCGTTATATGGAAAATATACTTCGCTATTGGGAGGTTATTTTACGAAGAAAATTGTGAAATATTCTTGGTTCCAGGAAAAAGTCGCAATATAGAGGTTCGTAATATGGAGGTCCGACTGTATATATAGTTCTTCTGGATCGAAAGAGATAGAAAATGGTCCAAGAAGATATTGTCATAATTGTAGTAATGGTTATTGTAGATCATGGTCGGCCAGGAACATTCTTCTGGACACAGAATCTTCGGATTGATATTGGCCCCTCAGTCATTGGACCACAGTACGAGACACATTGAGACGTCTAGCAGCATGAGACTCTGATAACCCTGTTTTCATCCATTCGACTGCTTGCCTCAGGGCAAACGACTTCTCCTAGACCAGGGATGGCCAACCAAAATGACCACTTCGGAAAAACATAATCCCGCTGGCCGCATATAAAAAAAATATATTTTTATATTAGATTCAGATCCATTGCAAACATTTAATGGAGGGAAAATATGAAACAAAATGAATTATTATTGTTGTTTTCATTATTTCTCATGTATACAAACCTTCCTTCCTTCCTCAGTGGCACGACAGCCCATGGTGGGCCTTTGCCTTTTCAAGAAGCCTTTTCCATGCCAGCCTTCTTCCTGTTAGTGTTTTCCAATTCCTAGTTCTTAAAACTAGGAGATCTTTTTCTTGGTCATCAATCCATCTGAGATTTGGCCTGCCCTTTCTTCGTGTGCCATTTGGTTGAACATTGAAGACTTTTTTAGTGGTACGGTCTTCGTTCATTCTGCTAACGTGACCTGCTCATTTAATTCGCTGTATTTTGATGAAGTTAACAATGTCAGATTCTTTATATGATCGATAGAGCTCTAAATTTGATCTTCTTCGCCATGTTTCCTTTTCCTAAATTCCTCCAAAAATGAATCTTAAACTCTTCATGTACACAAACATAGATAAATAATAATACAATGATCAAATAATGCTTATCGTAAAATCCGGCGTATAACGCGCCCCTACACTTTCAAGCTGTTGGTATATTCACCGTATAACACGCCCCCCCCCCCCCTTTTTTACGAAAAAATCTGAAATGTTAGTACACAATGCTTTTATGTTTTGAAGTCATTTTTATTCGAGGTATTATCCCAAACTTTTAAAGAAATAGTATACTTCTAGAACTATAACTCTTTTAGTTCAAACAAGACAAGCCATTTCTTTTAAATAAACAGTATTTCGATATGTGTGGATGTAATTTTTTTCTATGTTCATGTGTAATTTTTTATTATATATGTTCTCTTTTTGTTATTTTTATAAAGCTATCCTTTTTATACCCGACCTATAACGCGTGCCCTTAAATTTCGATCTCCTTTTTTATGTTAAAAGTGCACGTTATACGCTGGGTACGGTAATTTATCTCATCTCTTTCACTTGGTTTTTGCAAGTCGATCTTAATGTGTGAATTTGCATACCGTAATTGATTTTGCAGGTTGTTAGTGATGTTGCAGGTCCGTTGTTTTTTTAATGAGAACATTTATTATCTCGTGCACCACAAAATATCACCCGCGGGATTACATAGAAGTAAGCGTGAAGCACATATCACAGAGATGAGAAGAATTACAGCACAAACATCCATGTCTTACCCGGGATTCGAACCCAAACCCTACGGCACCGCAGTCAGCATCACTAAACACTATACAGGATGGGCGACGGTCCGTTAAGTTTGAGCGCGATTTATGTTTCATAAATTTCAATTTCGAAAAATTAAAAATGATTCGCAGGAGTAAGTTGACCTAAATACGCTCACAATTTTTGCTCCAGATCTCTCAGATTGGAAATTTTTTTTTGTGACATAAGAATTATGAAAATCTATTTTTGGTTTTGATGCTTCAAACATGTGCTTTAATTCATTATTGCATTGCAAGTCGATCAGTTTCATTTGGAGATATTCTGGGGCTGACTAGACATCGACTTGAGTAGGAAATGACTATATTTCAAATAATTTTTTGCATTTGCCTAACTTAGTGAACCGACTCTTAAAATGTCACTGGTTTGCTTATTTTTGCATATTTGATGTAACTTATAGATTTTGAATTTTTCAATTCCTTTATCAGCAAAAAGCGTTGAGAGCATTATTATTTTTCTATTGGGATTCAAGTAACAATAGTTTCTTCAGAAATGCTCTGATGTGATTAAAAATGCATCTATTATTAAATTATCTTTTCCTTGTAATGATGTGTTTAATAGATTGAGTTTTTAAATGATAACTACTAAAAAAGCATAAACCCAGTAACCATTCATCATTTCTTAATTCTCGTATTGGTACTAAAGGCCGTATCACACGTACACGTTTCAAGCAATTTTTCGTTCAATTCGTGCAATTTTTACTCAGTTGCCATAGCAACCGCTTTAGAACAATTTTTTGCTAGCGAGCTCAAAAAGTTGTTCCAAATAAAATTGCTTGAAATTCCAGCCAATGGGGTTCTTCGGCGCCATTCGTCATAAACAAGATGGCGGCTCCGGTTTCGTCTAACACTTCAGATATGCCGTATAATATTTTAATGGTGTATAATATTTTAACGGCGTATAATATTTTAAATAGAATGGTGCTCTATTTTTAGTTTACACCCATCAACAATTGCGCAAGCGAAATGAAAGAAATAATTTTGGATGTTCATTTTCCGAAGCAGAAAAATCGGCGAGTAATTTTTGAATGTGGAGATAGAGCGCGGCTGACGTCAGAGCGTGTCGTTTTGTTTACGGTAACCCTTCCCCCTCAGATTCAGCCAAAAATTGGACGAAAAAATTGCATGAAAAATATACGTGTGATACGGCCTTAACAAGAAGAGTGCAAGGTCTGGGGTCACGGATTTAGTTCAACTTTTGTAGGTGAATGAGTGAATATTAACGTCGCACTGTTTATCTATACGAGAGCTTTTGGCGACGGACCTCGTCATTTTAAACCATGGTCACGTGACGAGGAAGATACCTGAGCTGGCATCCTCTTCTCCTAACTACCACACCACACCAACGGGAAGACGTTTCAGCTCTCGACAGATCTAACGTGCATCGCTTCCCTACACGGTGGATCTTTAGTGGTACTGGGCTCGAACTCGTAACAAGGCCAGTCACGATCCGATACCTTGACTATTCTGCTACCACGGCCACTCAACTTAACTCACTTAAAGATGCAACCCACTCGTTAAATTCAGTTCTGTAGTAAACGATTACAAGTAGTGGGTTTAGCGTAACAGCAACGGATCGGTGTTCCTCATCGTTAGGAGCTGGGTTCAAGTCCGTGTAGGGTGAATAACTTTTAAAAAAAATTTATTTCTATTTTTACATATAAAGATACGTAATGGAGTTGAAATCAATTGGAAATTAAATGTCTTTAATGACTAGAAACCGTATAAGAGTTTTATTTGTCATTATCAATTGTATAAGTACATAGTACTTTTTATTACAAAACAATAAAAGCATTTCGAAAGTAGAACAGGAGAAAAGCTCTTTAACTGCTAGTTAATCATGCTGGAAACAATAAATTGGGAAAGAAAAGAATAAATAAAATATTTATCAGTTTAACAGAATTAGTATAAAAATGTGACTAGCTTCTTACCCCTCATTGCCCATACAATGATGAAACTTTCATAAAAGCAAATGAAACATAATTTCGAAAAGCATCTCGCGCATCGAATTAGTGCAGTATTGTTGCACAGACATCTGCTGCTTTGTATTTCGTGCGGAAAGCAGACTTCGATGACGTTTTCAACTGCAAAATTGAACTCAACAATTAAAAACTGTACTAAATGATTAAAAAATTATTGATTAGAGGCCCCTATTACCATATACAGTCGGACTCTATATAACGAAGTCGCTAAATCCCTGAAAAAAGTTCGTTATATGGAAAATTCGTTATATAGAGATTCATCTTTTAATATACTTTATAAACCACATAAAACAAATTTTAAATTCATATACACTGTATAATAAAAAAAGCAATTATTCATACTTTTGTAAAATTAATATATGTTTATTTTATATATCCTAGCTGTAAAAAAAAGAAAGAAAAAATGCAAGGAAAACAAGAAAAAACAGTGTCGAATGTGTCACTATATTTTCAATATGAAGAAAATAATTTTATACTAACAAGGAGAGGGCACGACTAAGGAAATTCATTTGCGGTCGTGACTTGGTGTAATAGTAGTACTCCGTTAGGGTGTTCAACCCTCAATGTGTAATTCCACCGAATGGTCATTCAATTCGGAGAAAAAAGCCTTCGAAATTCATGTTTAGCTTTTATACAATTAAATTTTAATTTCCTCCAACGATTTCGTAGTCTGATTGATATATCGTCTGCATACTATGGCGGAGGTCAGGGTTCGATTCATCGATCAACTTTTTTTTTTCATTTAATTTAATTATTTTTAAAATTAAATAAACTTTTTTATGAAAAGTTTATTTGATATTAAATGATATTTTATGTAATTATTTTGTATTTTATAAAGTAAAAAAATACTGTAATTATATAAATATTTATATTAAATTTTATAAATATATTTTTATATTAATAAATAATATTTATAATAATATAATAAATATTAAATGATATTATACATAAAAGTTAGTTACAAATAATTTTATGATGTAAAATACAATATACTATAAATAAAATATTATATATAATATAAAATAATTTATAAAGTATATTATTATTAAATTAATTATTTTATAATTAATATAGTAAAAAGTATGTCTTTTTTATATATTATTAATTTAATTATTTTATAATTTAATAAAACATTTAATAAGACCTTTTTAAATAAATTTAAATAATTTTAAAAAGTTTTTTAAATAATTTAAAAAAATTAATTATCATTTCAATAATAAATAATAAATGTTATAGTAAATTAATAATAATTTTAATAATAAATTAATAACTTTGATAAATTAATAATTTTAATAATAAATTAATAACTTTAATAAATTAATAATTTTAATAATAAATTAATAATCAGTTCAATAATGATTTAATAATCATTTCAATAATAAATTAATAATCATTTCAATAATAAATTCATACTTTTAATAATAAATTAATTCCTTTAAAAAATTAATCATTTCAATAATAAATTAATACTTTTAATAATAAATTAATGCTTTTAAAAATAAATTAATACTTTCAATAATAAATTAATAATTTTAATATAACAATTTTTATTAATAATACTTCTTACTAATTAATTTTAAGTATTAATTATTTTAATTACTAATTTTTAAATAATTTTAATTAATAATTATTTTAATTAATAGTTATTTTAAATATTTTTATCAATAATAATTTTAAATAATTTTAATAATAAGTAATTTAAATAATAAATTTATTTAATTTTTTTACTTTATAAAATACAAAATAATTACATAAAATGTCATTAAAAATTTAATAAACCTTTCATAAATAAGTTTATTTAATTTAAAAAATAATTAAAAGGAAAGGAAAAAAAAGTTGATCGATGAATCGAACCCTGACCTCCACCATAGTAAGCAGACGATATATCAACCAGGCTACGAAATCGTTGGAAGAAATTGAAATTTAATTGTATAAAAGCTAAGCATGAATTTCGAAGGCTTTTTTCTTCGAATTGACTAGTCATTCGGCGGAATTACATTGAGGGTTGAACACCCTAACGGAGTACTACTCTTGCACCAAGTCTCGACCCCAAATGAATTTCCTTCGTCGTGCCCTCCTCTTGTAAGATTAAGGAATTTTAAGGACATTTTATTATTTAAAACATACAAGTAATATTAAACATACATTATTTTATAATTAGAACACGGGAACACTGGACAACTCCACTGAGAGTTAAGGAGGATATCGAAGATGTTTCTAATGAACTGGGCAATGGGGGTTAAAGGTTGTACTTCTTGGATGAAACGTCCAGAACTCTATTATTCTCGGTGAGTTAAAATCTAATAAAACCAGTTCAAGATTTATGACCAACATAAAATATGTTAAAGAGAGAATAACTTGAAATGTTCAGAAATACTTTAAAAGGGGGGGGGGGATTGAAGCACAAAAGAAAAAGTTCGTTATATAGAAAATGCACTTCGCTGTAGAGAGGTTATTTTACGAAGAAAATCGTGAAATGTTCAAGGTTCCAGGAAAAAGTTCGCTCTGTAGAAAAATTCGCAATATAAAGGTTCGTTATATGGAGGTTCGACTGTACCTTAATCAACCTGGAAACTACATTTATCATCCTACAAGTTTTAAACTAAATCCGTGACCCCAAGAACTTTCACTCATCTTGTTTGTATGAATAAAAAGAAGCAAAGTGATAAATTAGAAACAATTATGAGACTTATTTGTTACAAACCGTTACACTAAAAACAAAAACACTGCACAAAATAATCATATTTCGTAAAGTTGTAATAATGAATCTCGCGGGCCCCAAAATTATACAAGGCAGGCCGCCGGTAGGCCACCCCTGCCCTAGACATTGCTAAACTGTACTCACTATAGTTAACGAAACTCAACAGTTGATAATCAACAAAACTTACACACGAAATTACGAAAGCGTGTGTGATATTTACTATTTTTCTCTCACTCATGTATACCTGTTCTATTCTATAAAATAAAAGTAGCAGTTATTATTTTTGCATAAGTATATTTTAAAAGTTAGGTATTATCATTAGTATAAACTATAAACTTTATTGTCCCTGTCACTTTTTCAAAATTCCTACTATTAGTTCACTCTGTCCCTATATATATATCTCGTTCAAATTTTCAATCGTTAATAAAATATTTTCTGTTCATCCATTCAAATTTAAATACATTTTTTTAAACTTGTAGTGGATGACACTTAATGTTAATATAGTTTTTTCACATATTAGTTCATTAATTAAATTAAAAAATGAGTAAATAGTAGCAAATAAAAATAATAGTCCAACAGCATATATAGAAAGGAAAATCGTTCGTTGTGTTACTCTAGCGCAATGGATGTAGCGTAGGACTTCTTATCCAAAGGTCATGGGTTCGAATCCCACATGGAATGGCCTAATTTCTGAGAGAATGTTATATCTTTTTTACTATATTCTATTTTATTAGAATAATTAAATTTAATGAATGAATAAATAGTAACAAATTAAAAAAAAAAGTAGTCCAACAACCTATATAGAAACAAAAATGGAAAATTGCACGAAAAATCACTTAATATTGTGATTCTGTCATATGTATATACATATTTGTATAATTTGTAACAATAAAATAAAAAGTAACTAAAATAATTTTTTCTGTGTTATTGTTGTTACTTATGCTACCTGTGTGTGGTTGAAATATCACAGATCAAGGTCCACGAAATTCATCGCAGATAAGGGCTAGATTTCTTACGCCTGTCGTTAGCCTTAGATTTGAGCGCCATGCAGATGACAGTACGACTTTACTCGGTTCCACCCCAATTTTGAGGCAGAACACCCTGGAGTGGTCAGGGGCCTCCCACTCTCTTCCTCTTCCACCCACCTCACGAGAGGACTTGCGGCTCGACAGCTGTATAGAGTACCCCCATGCCGCGAAAGCACTATACATTTACAAACATCCAAGCCTTCTCCGGGATTTGAACCCACAGCCCCTACGGCATCGCAGTCAGCATCACCAACCACTATACGGATGGGCAGTATAGTTTTTCTTTGTTGACCTGAGTAGGAATTGACTTACATTTTTTTTATATTACTTGTTTAAGGTGTGAGTTTTGGAACACATGTTACACTTTAACTTTTGGAAGTCAGTATATATTTTAGATACTACATTCATTTTATTATTATTTAGGTAATTAGACCACGTTAAGTACTTTAGATTACTTTATCTTTATAAATTAAGTGATATACACTATCGAATTTCAAGTGAACATGAAACTGGAGTGTGTTGAGCACATTCGATTTTTACTCCTAAATGGAGAGTAATCGTGTCAAATGATCTTGAATAATTCCTAGATGGGCCTAACCTCCCTGTCTTCTAATATAAATATCTTGCACAAGTTTTTCCGTATGTAAATAACTGTTAGAATAAAACCAAACTATATCATTTCTGGTAAATAAAAATTTGCTGATTGGTCCTTATTGTCTCTTATAGTTTTAAAATTAGACCAATGTTGTATAAAAATGGATCATTACAAAATAAGCTAATCGTCGTTTAAAAATAAGTCAATGCGCTAATTTTTTTACTATAAAAAAAGGAATTATTAAAATGACTGCGAGAAAAATATGTTGTGACACACACACATTCAAAATTTCTAAGAAATTTTAAAACTATCTCTGTCATGAAACTTTTACGTCCAAATTTTCAACATGTATTGTGAAACTATAATCTATAGTATCTTATTAAAAACATTTAAAACACAGTTTTTTTTATGGAACGTTAAGCATTTTATTTGTAACTTTTTTTAAATTCTCAATTCTATTTGTCCACGGTGTGCAAATGCAATAAATTCTGTTTCATTATTTAATTTATCTCTCTATCGTGTCGTCTGTTAAACATAGCATTGTTGTTGTTGTTTCTAATTCCACCTGTCTGACGTAGTCAGATCGAGGTCCACGAAATTCATCGTGGCAAGGGCCTAGATGTACGCTTGTCGTTGGCCTTAGTCTTGAGCACCATACAGGTGACAGTACGATTTAGCTCGGGGATATTCCAGAAGGGAAGGAATGAATGTTGCCAGAGCCTGTGAGACAGGTTGGGCTTCTTTACGATAGATGGCGACACCACCTCTACAATTTTGGCATGGAACTGGAGGGGAGGGAAATATCCTCCAGCCCCCTGCACTCGTGGTTTCAGCTGCGACCACCCACAAGACTTTCGGACCTACTGATTTAACGAGCACGTACTCGTGTGTACTCGGAGGGTATTTGGTGGTATGACGTCTTCGATTGGGGTGAACCTCACCCTCCATTCATTCTAAGTTTTATGGCTCCGAACAGGTGTGAGTGACAAGTGCATGTGGAGTGACAGGTGCACGTGGCCGTGAGGTCATTGTTTATTGTCTGACCTCAGGCAAACGCCGACATCCGATCTAGGAGTTATAATGGTCAAAGAAAGCCGGAACCCCATTGACAATAGGTGAAGCCTGTATGAAAGAATCCTGTCGCCTCGGCCGGTGTCGAGAGAATGGGATGATAGAACCCAGGTGGTGTGATAGATAAGGGTGTTCAGAAGTTAGATAAGAATTGTGGCGCCCTTAGTTTCCAGACAGACCAGGAATGTGTTTGTGTTTGCCGCACAAATAGTACACGAATGTGGCCCGGGGACGAGGGCAGACTTTTTTTTGGCCTGCCAATGAGAAGAGACGAGGGGCGTGTTGTGGACCCACCCCTGGTGTTTAAAAGGGTTTTTTTTGAGGAGACGGGAAGATATATAGAGCCCTGGATGGAGAAAACTGGAGAGGAGCCCTGAAAGAAAAGGGATTGGAGAGGAACGAGAGGGTAGACGATGAACGCCGGTGGCGTTGAGAGATGAGCGAGTGCTTTCGGGAAAAAGGATTGAACTCCCGTGAGATAGATTGACTGCACCGGCTTAGCATATTTATTGGACTTTATTACTTCATATTTAGTAACCTATGAAGCAAATAAATACTGTTTTAAATTTAAAATGAGGCTGTGACGATTTTTCTGTGTTTGTTATCTACTCACGACGTTACAGTGGCATCGGGCATCGAACCCAAGCCTTCCGATCTGGAGTCCGATGTTCTAACCACTAGACTTCCCAAGGCCTTAAACATAGCATTAGAGAAGGTAATTAGAGACTGTGGTATACAAACTCGGAATTTTTTTTTTTTCAAATCCGTACAGCTGCTAGCATTTGCAGATGATATTGATACTGTGAGAAGATCTAAGGCAGTTATAATAGAGGTTTTCAGTGCACCAGAGATAGCAGCAAAAAACATAGGATCGGCGCTGTAAACGAAGCAAAAACTAAATTCATGGCAATAACAAACAAAATCTCAAATCTGCAACCGCTGAAAATTAATGAATATGAATTTGAACGAGTAATTCAATTTAAATACTTACGCACAATTGTAAATAATAGTAATGACATAAAAACTAAAATCAAAAATGTGGAATCAATATGGCTGACAGATGTTATCGCGGATTGCGAAACCAGTTTAAAATCTAAATGCATAAGTAGCTAAAAAGAAAAATACAGTTATGCAAAATTCTAGTATGACTAATTGTTTTATACGGCAGTGAATGCTGGAGAATTAACAAAGAAGACGAAGAGAAACTGATGACTTCTGAGAGAAAAATTTTACGAAATTTTTTGGTGTAATCAGAGAGAAAACGGAATCTGGAGAATACGTACAACCTTGAATTTCAATCGAAATTTTGAGAACCCAACATAATCAAAGGGATCAAGGCTTTGTAAATAAGGTGGCGGGGACATGTGTTTCGATATAGTGAGGAAAATCCTGTTACGAAAACAACTTTCCTAACTTCAGAGAAAAAGAGGAAGACAGAAAACAAGGAGGATGTGGATAAAGCAGAAAAGTGGTTGAAGGGAGTTAGTTAACCGATGGAAGAAGATCGCATCAAATAGACCAAGATAGTCTAAGCTGACCGAGACAGCCTTAGAAAGAAGAAAAAGATTTAATTTATAATAAATTATTTATAAAAAAATATTTTTTTTTTAATATATTTTTATTTCTGAAATAATAATGAGAAAAAATTTTACAGACCAAATAGGCAGTGAAATAAAAGTTGATTAAGAAAAACCTTTCATAAAATATTGAAACTAAAACAACAAAAAAAATTTTTTTTTTTTTATTTGAGAAAAAGTTTAGACTTTAAATCAGTGCTTCTCAATCTTTCAATATTCGCGACCCACTATTCACACAATCATCATTTTCATCGCGCCCCCCTTCATACAATAACAATGTATTGAGTTCAATAACACAATAACTTTGACACTAAAGCTACAATACGACTTTAACCTCTTATATGCCACCGATGTATATAAACGTCTCTCTGTCAAATCATTAATTTTATGGATGTATATATACGTTTTTCCGAAGAATGATGGTTTCTGTGCACTGCTATCCATAAAATTATTCCTTAGGCTTTGGAATGCAAGAAAAGAACCTTGACAGTGTTAACGATGGATTTACTTATTTCAAAGATTTGCTTATTTATATTCCTTTCTCCCCTAAAAAAACATCAAAATACGCGCGTCTGCGTGAAAAACGATGGTATTGGGGAGCGAATCACGTAACTTTTAATCGGCAATTAAGTAATTAATTACAAACCCTACAAATTATCAAGATAAGTGTTAATACAAGCCCATGAGGACACTGGTAATAATTAAATCTGTTCTTAACTTCGTATCGTTAAATTCATAATAAAATACATTGTATAGTACTGATACATTTATAAGTGTATTATATCAGTTTAAATGTGTATTTTATATTTTATTGTATCAGAAAGTATTGTTTGTTTATTTTCAGTAAATTAATATTTTTTTAAATATTCTTTTGTTTTCGACTTTTCTATATGCTCGCGCCCCACAGTTTGAGAAACACTGCCTTATATAATTATAACTGCGCTTCATATTCCTGATAAACCAACCAATCAAAGAAAAGTTCAATACGCTTTACAGCATATGTTTCGATTTATTAAACTTTTTACGCGCGCGTTTTAAAGCTTAAAAAAACAATATAACTGCTTGGAGGAACGTTGCAACAGGTAAAAAGTAATGTTCGGATTCGAATGAAATTTAAAACTTGGCTATTTAGCACACAATCTAATTTATGTTAAAAATCACATTTTATAATGGTAAAACACATTTATATTAAAGTTAATACGAATAACATTAATTTTTAGTTCAATACGCGATTTTATTATTTGGTTTTCTTAGAGCCATTAACATTATGCTAATTTTGTTTAACTGTGATGAGAGAGTTACAGTTAGAGTAAAATTTACGGCGCACTATAAAGCTGCATGAGAGCTATTGGCAACGGACCTCGTAATTTTGAATCATAGTCAAGTGACGCGGACGACACATGAGCTGGAACTACTTTCTATTAACTTCCACGCCACACCAACGGGATGACGTTTGCATCGGCCCACTCTACACAGCGGGTCTTCAGCGGTACTCCGCTCGAACTCATGACGTGTCCCTGCCACGAGTCCGTGACCTTGACCCCTAGAGTACCGAGGCCGCTTAACTGTGATGAGAGTTAGGAATATTATTATGACGGTTTCTAATTTTTGTTTCTTGACAACTGACAGAGTTTTAAATTTTGATTTTGATAAAGGTAAGCTTATATATACTCAAATGTTTTTCAGCCAAATCATTTTCAAATGGCCAGCTGAGGGTCGGCCTCTTCACTTGACTATGGTTCAACATTACGAGGTCCGTCGCCAATAACCCTCGTGTAGCTTAGTAGTGCTACGTTATTATAACTCATTCTCTCACTCAGAAAAAGTTGTGAAAAAAAGAAACATTTCCGTTAACAAAAAACAGAATGGTCAAAGATAATGTAAAATAATCAATTAATTGAAAATGTACCGAATGAATACAAGTGTAAATAGAAGTTGTGCAGGAAATAAATGAGACAGTCGACGAGAGAAGGAGGAAAATATTTAAAATCCCCCTCTTCCCCAAAAGAGGGGCTACACGTTATTTGTTAATGGAAAAACAAGTATTTTTTTGCATTATCACCTTCTAGTGATGAAATTGGGCATTTTAAAGAAAGAAACAGCATTCTAAAAAAGAAAAACTTGCCTTGTGACACATTTGGCATGATCGGGTGCTGGGGAAGGTGAGGGGGATGAGTTTATCGCCTGCCAAAAGATAATCTTTGAAGAGGGGTTCAGAGGTCAGTGGCAAGATTCGAACGTTCTTCACCCATTGACTGTCTTTTTTTCAGAGAACCGTGTCGGCGGACGCGGTTTTTTTTTTAATATTTTTTTTCATAACTTCGAACAAATCTCAAATAAGCACCATGGATAAAAAAGTGTTTGTCGTAGCCCTGTCGATTTTGATTTTCATTACATTACAGCAAGTTCGAGGTAAGATTTGATTTATTCGATTATTATTTCTAGAGAAATGTGTTTTTTACTTGTTTTTTAGTAATTTTTAACTACTTAATGCCAGTGATTTTGGATTTTTTTTATCGTTAATCTTCGAAATATTTTGAACTGCTTCTTGTCATATTGCATATCAATACTTTCATTGTATTCTAAAAAAATCTTTTGGTGAACTTTTAAAAAAATAGAAAAGCATTTTAATTTTATATAACAACTTATGTATATTTATATATATTTTATAAAATTTTAAAGAGTCTGAAGCGAATTTCGTGCATGAATATTGACAAATTTTAAATGACTTTTGGTTTCATTTTTCCCTCAAATAACATCAAAGTACGAAGTGTGTTTATATATTATAAAAATAACCATTCCACACACAGTTTGTTAAATTTTTGTTAGTTATTCCAGAATTTTTAGAATATTTATATTTAATATGCTATTGTAGTGGACAGTTTTGTTATAAATTAATAAATATTTTATAAATTTTTTTTAATTAATATTTTTTATTTTTGAAACGATATTTTACTATTCTTTCCAAAAATTTTAGTTTTAAATTTAATTTAAATGAGGAATATAACATTAGATCTGTGACAAATGAAACTTAGTTATGTATTATGTGTATGTGTTATGTCCAACCTTTATTTGTTAAACTATTTTTATTTGTAACTTATTACAATGTTTATCACTTTAAATGTCAGTTTATTAAGAAAATTTAGTTCTCGAATTAAATTTTCACGAGTTCATTCAATTTAAATATATTTATTCTCTACCTTTTAGATTATAGTAACATATTTAAGCCTTTTGTGCTTGAGTTTTTTTATAAGATACAAATAAATTTTCATAACGTGATAATAAAAGCTATATTGCCTGTAACATAACCCGTAAATATACAAATTGATTTAACTTTTTCATTACTTGAAAACTACAATCGGAGCTATGTGTATAATTTTTAGATATGTAAAAAATGCGTTACCTTTAAAGCGCATAATTCAGTTATTTCATGAAATGCCTAGTTGAATTATATAATAGATGAAACATTTCATACTTTACCTAGCAATCCTATGAAATAACTGATGATAAACCATTAAAGTGAAAAATAAACAATTTAAGTTACTTTATAGATTAATTGATCATCAAGAGCTAAAATCTCTCGAAAAATACATTTTGTTCCTATAGCGGATAATTAATTGATAAATAATAAGGAAAAACAGATGATACAATTTATTATTCTTCATATTGCTAACATTAGTTAAAAAATGTGTGTTGCAGAAATAGTTACATTTAAATATTATAAAAAAAAAAATACATGCTATGAAGAAAACCGTTGCTTCATAAAAACATTGTGTAAGATTTTTCAATCAAAATTGTAAGAGAATATTACTTTAAATTTTCTGAAATACCTTTATTTTACTTTTCATTATTAATTAGAGCAAGGCTTGCTGTAATGACACTTTGAATTGAGGTTCAATGTTGACTAAAAGCAACTAGAACCAGTTCAAAGAACTTTCGAGTTTCGTATTTCATACTTTAACGATCAAGAAATCGTTATTGTATAGAATACCTAGTTACATCGTAGAATTCAATAAATTTATATACTTTAACTGACTTGTCTAGCTATTCCACATGAAATACCTAGTTATTCAATGAAAAACGGATTTCGTACTTTAACGGTAACACAAGTATGAAGAATTAACTCTGTACAGGCTATATTTATTACAGTATCCATAAATAGTATCCTTGCACATTCAGCGTTTCTAGAAGTTAATTATACAATATCATTGCTAAATATATTTTTGGAACGTTTGTGACTTTTAAGGCATTTATATTTAAAATATATATTCAGACTATACCATTAGGTATAAAAAAATTTCAAATGGTGTTTAAAGAAGTTTTATTTATGAGATTGCTTTAAAAATTATTTTTGATAGCACTTTTTGTAATTGAATATTAATTTTTAGTATATTCATTCAAATGTGTGAGTCTTATTCTTTGAAATAACTGCATCTTTTAAAAATAAAACATTGGGAGGAAAAAAATGCCTAAATGGAAAATTAAAATTTTTTTATATAGAATTTAGCCCGTATTTAAACATTTACAACTAAACGGAGCTAATGATTTGTCAAATCAAATTTCTCTATTTTCTGTGTAATCGCTAGATTAGTGACATAATTAATTCGATAGATAAAGGACGGGATTCGATTCCTGATTCAGCTGCTTATAATTTAATCCTGTAGATTCACAAATCCTGATGTCCGCGGTAGCCTAGTGGTCAAGGTATCGGATCGTGGCTGGTATGTCACGAGTTCAAGCTCAGTATCACTCAAGACCCGCCGTTTAGGGGAGCGATGCACGTTAAATCTGTCGAGAGCTCAAACGTCCTCCCATTGGTGTGGTAGTTAGGAGAGGGGATGCCAGCTCAGGTGTCGTCCTCGTCACTTGACCGTGGTTCAAAATGACAAGGTCCGTCAGCAAAAGCCCTCGAGTAGCTGAACATTGCAAAGTTAATATTCCCTCACTCAAATCCTGATTGGTTCAAAGATTTTGATGGGAAATGACGCATTTTCAAAGTTGAATTGGCTCTTTCGAATCTTCAGACGTGGTCGGGCACGCGAGAACTCACTTGACCGACTTTCCATCAAACCGTAGATTCGAGTCCTGATGCCACTGAAGATATCTTACAAAAAGGCTGAGGCATATTATATATAAATTTGTCAATTCTCAATGTAATCGCGTCGATATGATGTGGAAGTTTGAAAAAAAAGATTGTCACCTTTTTGTCGTCCTCGTCACTTGATTCTGATACAAAATTATGAAGTCCGTTGCCGGTAATCTTAAATTAATATTGATTGTTAACTTAGAATTTCGAAACAACACGAGTACTTTTGGTGAAGTTCGTAATTTTTAGCAATGTTCAAGGGACAGGAACAACACCTGATCTGGTTCATAATTCCCGAGCCAATGTGAGGACTTTAGGCACTGGCCATTTGAATGTACACCAACCCCTTTACATAGAGGATTCTTAATGACATCAAATTTCGAACTCGCAAATTGACAGAAAAAATGCTACTCATGAGTTGGCGACTATGGCTCGGGTTGTTTGAGTAAGACATTAGTTAAGAAGGAAATCTCCGAATCATCAAGATGTGTGGCCCTTAGGAGTGTTATATGTCAGCTTAAGTGTTGTGTTCATCGGTGGTTTAAAATATTGGTGTCCGTTGCCAAATGTTTTTTTGTAGTTCTAATGGATTGTATAGAAATTTCGTATTTTCGCAGTGTATCTTTTGCATACTTTTTATAACTTTTTTATCTTTCATAAAAGTATTGAGCAATGTAATGAATAAGTCACGTTACTGGAATAAAATTTTAAAATGTATACTTTAGAACACACAAGGATGGGCATTAAGCAATCGCGATCGACCGGTGAACCACCAAGACATTTGGGGGTGACCGCCTTTACTAAGACCTAAAATGAGTTTACTAAATGAAACATATTTATGGAACACCGACGCCAGCTTAACCCTTAACTTCGCAATTTTTTAAATTTCTATGAAAAAATTATATCAGCTAGTTCTCAAGTAATAATAAAAGGGAAAAATATGAAAAAAAAAAATTAAGCAGTTTTAAATTGAATTTCAGTCATTTTTTTTGTTTGTAGCAAAAGTGCAACATTGCTAAATTACAAATTTTTTTTATGAGGATTTTATTATTCATCAAAAAATGTTTAAATTTCTTACCTGGTAACTTATTTCGTCAATAAACAAGAGGAAGCATAAAATATAACGGATTCTTTTTATAGAAAAAACAGTCCTTGAAACATCAGAAATTTTTATAATTGTTGTGATTTCTGAAAAAAATGTACTTCCATCTAGTGACAAAATTAGCATGTATTTCGTTGCAGTAATCTTTTTTTTTTCTCAGATAAGTGATTTGTAGGTAATTAAAAAAAATTATTGATTCTGTTAAATTAAAATAAATCATATGTTGTGTGTGCAGAAATGCAACAGTACGAAGTTAAGGGTTAACTGGAGAATCGGCTTTTCCCAATAGATACGAACTGTGTTACTTAGCAAATGATTCGATAAATGTTTTAGATGACACATGTACCGCCATTGAAAGCACACGACGAAGCTTAACACTCTCACTGCCACTGTACAAGGAAAAAAAGTGACCATTGCGATGCTACCGTAAAAATTTTTTCCCCACATGCCGACTGAAGCGAATAATGATCAACTCTTCCCGCGAAAGCACGGAATTGGCTATTGAGACCTCAGACTACCCACGCTTCCACGGGGTTGAGTTCTTGAGTTGATTGTTGAGTTGATAGAGTTGATGTCTCCCGATGGAGAGAGGAATCCGCAGTGAACAAATGATATGACATAGGTCGGTTTCAGATTCATTGATTCACGTATATTCTCTGCTCGCTGCATTGAATACGTCCATGGTCTAGAAGTTACTCATAGTTGTCCAAGCATACAACTTGACAGTTTTGTGTTATTTATATTTTTGTAGTAAAAATAGTAATCTCTCATATTTTAAAAGAAAGGTACAATGTCTAAAAGAAGTGTTAAGAAAAGAAAACATACAATTTTAATACATAATGACTAGACCCCCCCGTTAGTTAGTGAACTAACAACACCAAAATCATTAAAGTAGCCCCCTCCTAAAAGTTCCCCTATCTTTGCTTTAGAATATCGAAACACAATTATTACTTATTGGGTCAAAGTACATCAAAATATTATACAAAAAGAAAGCTGCATGTTTTTTTGTTCAAATGGCAAAACCTATGACCTATTGTTTCTGTCTCATGCTCTTTCTTCAAGAGAATAATTTTTTAAAAATTTAAACTAATACTGAAGTAACTCTGATACTAAAAGTCCTACTACAGCTCTGGGAAAATTAAGACCTTCATTGATGACATCACTAAGCACCTTTGTTTTATACAAATATAAACATCGTACAGAAAATAAGTTTTCAAAATAATTAGAGCAAAAAATTTTTTAATTTTGGAAGTTTCTTTTCCCTATTTTTTAAACAAACTGAAAATGGCATAAGATAAAACTCAGTTATAAAAGCATTTGTATTGTTTTAATGCGTTTTCTCCTTTCAGTCCAAATACTGAACTTATTTTTGTAAAATCACTTGTACTTACGCTAGACAGAAATTATTTTCGTAAAAACAAAATGAGATAAATAAACAAGATGAGATCCTTAGTTTTAAAGAATACTGTTTAAATTCTCGGGAAATAGCTGAAATGTAATAGACGTAAGACTTTGAATAACTTTTTAAAATTAGTGATAATTATGCTAAGTTGAAGAGCACATGCATTTCATCTGCATTGGCTCCTTGTTAACCGAGAGCCATAATTAGTCAAAGACAACTTTAAAAAGAATACCCTCACTATATATAATTGTGACTGATTTAAGCTTTCTATGCTCTAGCCGAACTGTGTATAATATTCTATGAAAGCATCCGTGCGTAAAATTCAGCAACATTAAATTATCCAATACACCTGCCAAGGTGCATCCAAATTAGGTCGTCTCAGATTCCCCTCCTTCCCCCAAAAAACATGCTGCTTTGGGGGTCAATATATAATGCGACTCAATTCGCGCTGATATCACACGACAAGAAAAAGGCTCACTTACATTTAAGATTCAAAACAAACATTAAACTAATAGTACTTGCTTTCTATTTGCCAAAAACTCAGATAAAATTTCAAATTTCATATTTTGGATAAAGGATATTTTAAACGTTAGAAAAATTTCTTCAAAAGATTTTTTAAAATTAAAAAATCAATATTTTATGCTTATTCTTTAAATAAAATGCATTTTGTATACACTATACTTTTTAAAAGAAAGTATCTACAAAAGCACAAAAATTTGCTTGTACTAGAAGCGCGTGAACTGATTAGCTAAATACAAGATAAGTTTTTATCGTATAGCTATGACATCCATAGATTTAAATTTAGATTGAGATTTAGAATCAAGCGCTGGCTTTGCTATCCTTCTTGACTATGACATCCGCATAGATTGACCTCATTATTAGCATGATATCTGACCATCCAAGCTCTTGAAGCGACAATATGGGGGATCTGTGATCAGGAACGTCTTAAGACTCTTTGAGGCCTTGGGCTCAGAGAAACCTTAAGTTTTTTTGAGACCCTGGGCTCCTATGCAGAAGAAGGCCCTACCCGAGATCCTTAAAAGTAGACAGTATATAGAATGTATTGTCAAATACTCGTTCAAACAGTAATTTGAAACAAATAAATGTGTGCACGACTCACAATCTCAAAAACCTAGGCACAAAACCGGCTTGAGGGATGGCCGCATTTCGACTAAATGAATTTGATAATTGTTGACATAACCTAGACATGGACAACGGTCATCACTAATAATAATAAAGTCTTGCCACGTTTGCCAATCGCATCGTTTAAATTCCCTGTTTTTCGGAGAATATGTACGAGAATTATAATTGACTACAATAAAATTATCCGGATCATGATCTTATTAAGACAGAGTCGAGAACAAACGAGGCCGCCACCGAAGGCGAAGTCCTGTGCTCATTGGGGGCCGGTATCCCAGTGGTCAAGGTATCGGATCGGAGGCATGTCATGAGTTCGGAGTCCCTACCTTTAAAAGCCCCCGCCCTGTGGGGTAGCGATATGTTAAATCTGTCGAGCTCAAACGTCCCCCCTTTGGTGTGGTGGGGGGTAGGGAGGGTGCCGATCGGGGGTCGTCCACGTCCCGCCGGTTCAAAATGCGTGATCGCGCCAAAAACCTCTTAGCTGAAAGTGGGGGTTAATATTCACTCATTCCTCCTGGGCCCCCGATGGCCCATGCATTAAGACGTCCCTGTCTGTGATGATTTGAGGCGGTTTTCCTACTAATGTTGACACCAGTTGCTTATTTGAATGCAAAAACTAATTCAAGATATACTTACAGAATATTCATTGCCGGATAATATCTTGAGAGTATATATTGTACCAGAACAATGTATTGATACACAATTTTATATGATCCTAGCTTCAAACTATAAGTGTTCATCTCGGGTAGGGGGCCGCGCTAGCCTAGTTGTCAAAATCCGGGGTTTTGGCCCCGGGATGTTTTCGAGCCCCGTAGGGCGATGCACGTTGAACCTGTCGAGAGTTCAAACATCCTCCTGTTATGTGGTGTGGTAGTTAGGAGAGGGGGTGGCAGCTCAGGTGTCGTTCGTCACCAAAAGCACTCGAGTAGCTGAACAGTGCGACATAAATACTCACTCACCTCAGGTCAGAGCCGTTAAGTAGCGCTGGCCTGAACTCAACGGAAAATTCATAGGGCATTTTGGCGTGTAAAATTTACGGAAATGGTAAAACTTAAGAACCAAATATGAGTTTAAAGTGACAGTGAAAACTGTTGGAAGAACATCCCACAGGACACCTTTGGAAATTCCAACTCTATGACCTCAAGACGGGTTAAACGAACTGATAAAAAGGGGAGTTTTATTATAGGTTATTTGTAATTTTGTAAATAAAATCTCTTAGGGCCTTAACATTTTTTGCTGCTTTCTACGTGTACAAAAGACAAAAATTAATTCCGAAAAAAATAATTTAAATTTGTGACGTCCCCGCGTTTTTTTCTTCAACTTTCTAGTTCTTTGCGGCCACGATTAATGGCAAAATTTTTTAACCCCAATCCAGAAGAGAAACAGGACGAAAATGCAAATGGGATATACTTTAAAGGATAGAGGGGTTTGGTGAGAGATAGAACGGCAAGCCTAGGGAATAACTTGTAGTGCGGAATTGTTCGGGAACAAGTGTTAGGCGACCACCACAACCCAGGAAGAAGGAATACGCTCATCGTCATTAATAATGATGAGTATAAGAAGGATTAATAAGGCCTGGTATTCTTACCTACAAGTATAATAGGAGTGTCTTCAACCAAAGGAAGGAGTGTGACTCTATAAAAGGTAATATTTTGTATAGGAAGTTAGATTAGGCAGTTAATTAAATATAATTAAGATAAGTGATCTAGTTGTGCGATCTGACTTGAATATTCAGTTTAATTTGTGGCTTATTCTCTCACTTAAAGAAAGTTGTTATTTAGAATTAAGTAATTTAAGAAGTTATTCTTAATAAAAGTTGTATTAGAATCACAAATGTCTCATCTTTTGAATAATCCCACACCTCTAGCTTACGCGGATCCCACTAGACATAACTATCACTTGGAGATGGCTATGTCTCAAACCCTATTTTCATAGATGTAAGTATTTCTTTACGCATTGGTTAAACTCATAAATTTAAAACCAGTAGTTCTAAAGTTATTTGAGACTCTTTCGCTTGGTCTTATCACTTTTTCCAGAAATATAAAAAGGCTCTACCTACAGTTAACTTTAAATTTTGCAAGTCACTTATAATTACCTAATAAGTATTTCTTAAAATAATGATCAATTATGGACGTTTTTCATACTTAGGTTGATTTAAAATTGAATTCACTCTCTACCATCTCTATAGTGTTAAAGAATCAACACATTACATCTTTGATTATCGTATCATAGACTTTCCTTCCCAGAAGTTGTAACAGTTCCTTACATTTTCCAAACTGTTACTATTATATATGGGCAATACAGCCCCTTAATTGTGATATGTTTTGAATTTATCGGCAACAAAATTTTATAATTGATGCAACAATGAACTGGACGGGTTGCGGGGGCGAGTCTCGTTATTCTAGTTATTATTCATGGAATATTACATGTATCATAGATAAGTCTGGATGATGTATGGTGAATTGAGAACTAACTCAGATGTCATCCTCATTATTTGATGTGATTAAACCTTACAAGATACACCCCTTTCAGTTACTTCAAGTGTGGTTGCAACAGCCTGGTGGTCATGGACACGAACTTGTGGCTGGGGTGTCATGAATTCAAGACCTAGAGCCACTGAAGAAACCTCTCTATAGTGGCCATGCTAGCCTTGTGGTCAAAGTTACGGACTCGAGGCCGAAGTGTCATGAGTTCGAGCCTAGTATCGTTGAAGACCCGCCACGTAGGGGGGGGGGACGATGCACGTAAAATCTGTAGAGGCTCAAACGTCCTCCTCCCGTTGGTATGATGTAAAATTTGGAGAGGGGAGTGTCAGCTCAGGTGTCGTTCTCGTCGTTTGCAAATGGTTCAAAATGACGAGGTCCCTCACCAAAATCCCTCGTGTATCTGAATAGGGCGACATTATTATTCCTTAATTCACTCATGTACGTTAAATCTACGAGGCTCAATGTCCTCCCGTTGGTATGGTGTAGTAGTTAAGAGAGGGAGTACCAGTTCAGGTATCGTCCTTGTCACATGACTGAGGGGCAAAACTACAAGGTTTGTCACCAGTAACTCTCGTTTTTCTTTATAATGTGAACTTAATATAACTCATTCGTGGCTGGGCAAGGTCGACTCAGCCTTTCATCCCTACTGCAGTGGGTCGAAAAATGAGCACCAATCTTGCTTGGGGACTTAAACACTGGGGTTTTCATTTCAGACTGACGACCTGATCGGGACATCTTCTCGTGAACCCGCCCCAATGGTCAGTATACGGGGAGGGGCAAGGGGCCGGGCTCTCACGGGCTGTTGGCCCTGAGTTCGAGTTTTGAATATAACTCTGAATCGAAAAGTTTAGAGGATGTAAGCTCAAAAATTCCCTTGTTATGTTTTGGGGTTCAAATTTAGACCTGTTGCCGAACCCTTTAGTGGGGTTTTGGGCCCCCCCCCCTTTAGATAAAAAAGGACCAATCTAATACGAGGGTCATGGGGTTTAAAAAGGGATGTTGAAATTAGAGTTGATGCCATTTTGAATAATGAACCACTAGCGCAGATGTTATTCTCTTCACAGGATCATTGTACATAATTATGTTCATCCTAACAGCTCTTGTAAAGCTTTAGCACAGGGGTCTTCAAACTGTGTTCCACGGAACTTTGGGGTTCTACAAGTAAAAAAAAAAAAAAAGTTTATATAAATGTTTGTGCAAAATGGATTTACGTGTTCTATGGACTTGAGACAAATAATCCATTTCAATATTTCAATAAAAATCAGTATTTATTATTTATAAAAAACGAAATTGAACTATCAACAGCTTCTATGTTAAAATGTAGATATGAACGAGATCTTGATTTTTGGTTAAAAATTTACACAGGATATCATCAGATTCCTTTAAAGGCTGTAAAAGTCTTTTTCAACATATGTCGGAACTAAAACTACAGAAATAAATTGGATGGTGAACTCGAAATGCCTTTATAAATACTGAGAATAGAACCAGACTTTAAACTCCTTTGTCCAAAACAAAGAAAGGTTATCCCAGTCATTAAAACTAAAAATATCTTTATGCATATTATAAATTTATTTTGAAATAATTTTTTAAAATTTTTTTATTGTAAAAAAATAAAAGAATATTAAAAAAAACAACGAGTATTATGTACGAGTTATCTATTATGAGTATTTTATTGCCTATGACCCCTGGGCTCCGTGAAACAATTTTGTATTCGTTAATAAAATACTTTAAAAACTAAATAGTTTTCTTATGGGAAATATACTTTTCTCATTTGTGCAAAAAAAAAACACACTTTAACAAAATAAAATTTATTAAAGTATATTTTATTTACATAGATGTGTATATATATATGCATGTACTTAATAAAGATAAATTAAACAGAAACATTCACTAGACCTTAATGAAATTTAATACAAAATTTTCAAGTTCTTTGAAAAAAGAAACTATTGTTTGAATTTTTGGAAAATAATCTGATACATTTTTCTTTGCATTGTCTTTTTTAGCATCATACTGCCAACAAATTGTTCGATGTCATCCATTTTGTTATTCTTTTCACCATTGGAATATACGTGTAAATAATTGCGTATAATTTTCATGATGATCCTCATTTCGAATGACGAGGGAACAGGAGAGCTGCATTATTCATTTCATTTTCCTCCTCAGAACTTGCATCAATGATACTTTTTGAGCTTTGAACGAACTCCAAAATTTCTTTGTCTTCTAAACTTATAAATGCATCAGTACTGCACACAATGTGTATATCATAATTAATTTAACAATACTATTAGAACAAGTTTAATAATTTCCAGTGACCCCATGGGCTTGTCATTATAAAATTATATACAAAAATTAACCTGGATTATGTGGATAATTTGTATGGTTTATAATTCTAACTGCAGATAAAAAATTACGCTTCGCTCTCCAACGCCACCATTTTCCTCGTAGGCATGTGTATGTGATGTATTGAGGGGAGGAATAAATAAGCAAAAATCCTCTGAAATAAGTAAATTCTTCGCAAACACTGTGAAGGTCCTTTTATTGCTTTTCAAAGCCTTCGAAATAATTTTATGGGTAGCAGTGCACAGAAAAGATCGTACTTCGGATAGACGTATATATACGTCAGGGGCAATTAACGCTTTGGCTGAGCGAGACGGTTATATGCGTCAGAGACACTTAAGAGGTTAAAGTCGTATTGTAGCTTTAGCCTCAAATTATAATATTATTGAATTGAATACATTGTTATATGGAGAGGGGAGCGATGAAAATTATGATTTAATATTGGGTCGCAAATACTGAAAGTTTGAGAAGCACTGCTGTACACACATTATCTACTGCAACGAATTCTTCCGATGATATACATTTAGACTGTCCAATCCGTCTGTCTTTTTCCGTATTTTGTTCATTCCCAAAAAGGAAATATTTTCGTGTTAAGCGATTTTCATTTCGTGTTAAGAGAAGATACATAGTAGTTAGTTGAGACCATTGTATTATTTCGTGTTAACTGGTATTTCGTCTTAAGCGTTTTCGCATTAACCGTATTTCACTGTATGTCATCCATTATTTCATCGATTCATCATTTGCATCGAGAGGAGCGGAAAATATGGTAATTGTGCAAAGGCATATTCTTCAATGGTCACCGCTTCCTCCCGATTTAGATTAGAGAGGTAGAGATAACTGAATCACAAAGGGAAAAAGACATTATCGCAACGCTTTCCCTTTCGGAATATTTATTTAGTTTAAAAAAGAATAAGTATCTTCTGATTTACGTCCTCGAGCTATCGTCTCTCGTCTCTTAGGCTTTCACCTTCGACTGAGCACTTCAAATGAATGTACTTGAACCGACGGTGCAAAACAAGTGTTTAGAGTCGTTATCGACACATAAACCTCATTTAAATATACTTAGTAACAGATGACAAACATCGTATTGCTTTTGATTGCGATGCTAACTGCGTTGTCTGTGTATCCGAGACCTCGAACTAGCTTTTGTGTTCGGTAAAAAATCGATGTTCTACTTCGGGGGTCGGACACTTGTGGCACGCGTGCCGCACGTGGCACAATTCTCAGTGGCACTCTGCACTACTTTACAAATTTATCAATTTTTTAATGGTTAGAAGTTGATAAATTTATAATGAATCTTATTTGACAAACATCTTCAAAATTACGAAAAAATCTAAAGATGACTCTAAAGATAAATTTACAGCTATTTTATAAATTGTTAAATGTCATTGCCAGCCTTTCATCCCCTTTCAGTGGATCGATAAAGGAGTATCAGTCTTGTGCTTGGGAACTAAACACTGGGGGTTTCGCGTTAGACTGACCACTTGACCGGAATATCTGCTACCTCAGTGCCCAAAATCATGTATACTGAGAGGGGCACAGTACGCCTTAATCCTCATGGGCTCTGTTGCACCATTGAGTATAGTCTAGTTTTGAATGTCATTGCAGGAGAAATTTAATTGTTTGAATAGAGAAAATTCTGCATGTACTTTGCTTTCCGCTTACCAAAATATAAATCTTTCCTCATATGAAGGGGCATGGAACTTTTACTAGGGATTCACAAGTGGTCACTCTTTACTCAATCAAAGCACCAACATTTTAGTTAAATTGTAATTTTCATAAAAGATCGAATTCTGAAAGGCAGTTTGCTTGTAAAAATAAATATAAATAAATATTTTATAGATAAAGCTTCTGTACCACAGGTCCGAGGTTCAAACCCGGGCTGGGCAAGGTTGACTCAGCCTTTCATCCCTTCAATGGGTCGATAAAATGAATACCAAGCTTGCTTGGGAACTTAACACTGGAGTTTTCGCGTCAGACTGACCACCTGACCGGAACATCTGCTCATGCACCTCAGGGTCCATGGTCGCGTATACTGAGTTGGGCACAGTAGGCCTTGGCCATCATGAGCTGCTACGCCACTGAGTTAAGTTAAAGTAATACTTTAAATTTCGTAAAAGTCGCGTCGGGCTTCAGCATGAATGAATACATCAAAAGGCTTGCCAATGAAGAAGAAACATTTTATCAACATATCAACAAATTCGACGTTAAAATAAGAATTTAAAGCAGGAACAGCTTCTAAATTTCATGTTGCAAATTTTCAGAATACACAGAAGTTTCGCACTCTGTTATAAACATTTTAATGTCATTCTGGACAATGCAAAAGGTTAAAAATATTTCTCATCTCACAAAAACAAAAATATAGAAGTAAATTGACGTAAAATATGAAATGTGATTTTTTTTTTGAAGATAGACTACGATAGCTTGTGTAAAATAATGCAATGGTGGATGACACATGGAACACGAATTAATTAGTAAATTATATTATTAGGTGTAAGGGAAAAGTTCTGTCATTTTTTTCTAAACAAACATTTTTTCACTTTTTATTTAAATATAATCTAAAATATAATGTCGTTTGTTAGTTACAACTGTTTGCCAGCGTTCTGGTAGCATAACTAACCCCTTGGAAAAGTTCTCTGTTTTGGAGATAAAGTATTCATCCACTGCCATTTGGGCACCCGCATAGTTTAAGTATTCATTACCGTCAAGAAAGTTTTACAGCGACTTGAACAGATAATAAGATGGTGCAATATGTGAAGAGAGGTATATGCTGGCTGAGGTAAAGTTTCCTGACCCAATTATACAATTTTTATGCGGTGTTCCATGCTACTTGTAGTCTACCGTTGTCGTGATGAAGAATCGCACCCTTTCTGTTGGCCAATGATAGACGTTTATATTGAATTCCTTATTCAAAACATCAAGTTGTGAACAGGAACCGACCATTTCATTTTCTTTCAGCAACTCATAGTGTACTATACCCTTGCTGCCTCACCAACACCACAACATAACCTTCTGACGCACGCCAGCTTTGGATGTGGATGGTGGTGCCTCCTCTTAGTAAACATATGCTTTTTTTCTAGACACGTGCTTATATACCCTATCCACTTTTCATCTCCAGTCACCAAATGTTCCAAAAACGGTTTCTTTTTGTGGTGAGCAAGATTTGAAGAACATTTCAAAATTCTGTTCATTAAAATTCTTTTCGTTTAATACGTGTGGCATCCAAACAGAGTTTGGACACGAAACCAAGCTTTTAATATAATTCATATAATTCAAAGCATTAGTCTGATGAATTCCAAGCTTGAAGCCTATTTCTGTGGAAGTTAACGCGAGATTTGTCTAGATAATTTCGCGTAGTATTTCGTCACTGATATCTGTGATGGCTTTCCTCATCTGGGTTCATATTTCAATGAAAAATTACCCAAGCGAAATTTCACGTCATCTTTGGCATGTTCGAGCTGTTACTACTTCTTCTCCAAACACGCCACGCAAGTTTCTTTTTGCCCCATCATGTTATTCCTTTTTTGGAACCCAAACAAGTATTTTAAGATATATTTTCCAAAGGATTCTTTTTCGATGGGTTTCTCCAAGAACACCTTTATAGTTTCAAGGGTTCCGTGAGTGGAGCCAATTTGAAGATCATTGTCTAGATTATAAAAAATGATTTAATTCAAGTTCAAATGATTTCATGACCTGATTTCAAAGTGAATGCCTTCTAAATACTGTAGTTTATCTGTTCAAAGGAATATTATGATCTAAAGAAAGGCGATAGTCAGAATGGTTATGATCACAAACACGTGGCTGGTGTAGTTGAATCGTAGGTTCGAGTTCCGGCGTCCCTTAAGACCAGTTTTGTAGAGGGGTAGTGTAGGCTAAATGTCGAGTTTCAAAGTCCTCCTATTACTTTACAGTGGATATCTGGAGTGTGGGTTGTAAACTCGGGTGCCGCTTCCTAACTTGATTGTGGTTAAAATTAGGAAGTCCATCACCAATGAGAGCTCGTGTTGTTTCTGAGTGTGACGTATATAAAAAATATCAAGCCAATAGCCCTCGTGATACTTCGAAATGTGACATTAATAATCAATATGTACCTTTTCATTCTGAATTAATGAAAGAAAATACGACCTCTGACAATAAAAATCGGTGAATTGTCCTGTAACATTAACTTAGATGAAATATTAACGAAAGTTACTTTACTGTCCTTTTCTCGAAATAGTCACTTCCCATAACTATGCACCCCTGAGATATGCTATACATGTCCTGGAAACTTTGCAAGAAGTTTTCTTTTGGGATGGAGTTCAAAAGCCTCGTCACGTTTCTTTGTATGTTAGGAATATCGTCAATATCGATAACTCGTTTTTCTCATCCCTAAATTCTGGGCAACGGTTTGTCGTACAGATTCACGGCTGATCTGCAGATACATCAACTATTATGCGCACAGTTAATTGACGATCTTTAGTGATTAATTTCTCACTTTTTCAATTTTTTAGTCACTGGTGGAGGTCTCCAGTCTTCCGCTACGGGGGTTGTCAGAAACACTTTCCCTGTTTTTCGAAAATGGGCAAAACACTTGTACACACACATCATGGACAGTGCTTGATCTTCATAAACAAGTACCACCATCGCATAAGTGTTTCTTTTGGTGTCTTGCCAAGCTTAAAACAAAACTTTTAATTGATCTTTTGTTCGTTCATTTTCCTGTTCTCATTTAAAGAAAACGTACTAAAAAACCCCTTTGTAAAAACAAGTCTTACATGGAACACAAATAAGTCTAAACTGAACAATGGTGGGTAGATGGTCAACACCCCCGCACGCGTTTAGCGTTTTTTTTCACCAGTTTTGCCAGATCGGCGTTTGATTTCATTCACCGAATTTTACTTAGGGTTGTAGTTATAAAAAAGAACGAAAACCGATATATGTAATAAATACTAATCTTTAATTTGGTAATTTTATGAGCTAAAAAGGAATTCAGATTCACGGTAATGAAAATGCATCCCACTGTAGAAATTCCGACATAGGCGCATAAAAATAACAGAAACTATTTTACTAATTTGAATAAAAAGCAGTACGATGGAAACTAAATATTTAGAGATATTAGGATGGGGAAATCCGTCAACTTTTAAGGTAATATTTGAAAGCATGCTATGACGAATAAGTTGTGGCCACGTAGCTTAGCGGTAATGGTCGCGGACTCGTGTCATGCATGGTTTGAGTTCGAGCCTTGTACTGCTGAAGACCCGTCATGCAGAGGGGGTCGATGCACATTAAATATGTCGAGGCCCAAATATCATCCCGTTGGTGGGGAAGTTAGGAGAGGGGATGCCACTCGGGGGTTTTCCTCCCTTCCCCTGGTTAAAAAATTTAGTCCGTTGCCCCGTGCTTTATAGTGCTACGTTAACTCTCGCATGGTAAATGTGAATTACGCTTTTCTACTTTTATTTTTGATTTTTTTTGTACTTATGTTTGATGCATAATTTATGGAACTCTTTTCGGAACAAAATATGAATTGTTAAATTAAAACATGAGTATTCTGTACTGTATAGTTTTTTTTTTAAGAACACTGAAATTGTGCCTTACGATTCATCACAAATAAGGATGGGGAACACTCGTTTCTTTCACTTTATTTACTTAAAGCAGCATAGTGAACTGATATTTTTTTACCAGGTGACCTTGAACCGATCCTTCAGCGGTGTTGTGCCTCCGGTGAAGCCTGGTCTCGGAATCATACTTCGTGCACTGGTCCGGGAGACGTAGCGGGCATTCCCCCACAAGACAGACTGACCTGCCTGACCACCCTGTATATCTGTTGCATCCGGACTCACCGACAGGTACACTGTGAGAGCGGCAAAGATGCAGCGCGGACACGAAGGCCATGCACCGCTTTACAGGATCACGGAGCCGAAACTTTCAAGGTACTTTTTTGGCACTCTTTCTTGCTCTTATTTTTTAGATATTTTTGAAAAGATGGTCACTTTGTAACCTAATTATCGATTGATGTACTCGTATCGATGACCCACTGGTTTGAATCTTGTTCGTTCGAAGCCCCGTAGCCTAGGGCTCATTGTCTCGAACTCGTGGCTGGTGTTGTCGGATCGTGGGTTTGAGTCCTGATGCTATTGAAACCCGTCGTATAGAAAGGATGATGAGCATTAACTCTTTCGTAGGCCTTGGGAAAATTACTTCCCATCCACTTGATCTTACAAAATACACCTGTGGGAAGCTCAAAACCCATTATAGTATATTGGCCTTGTTATTATAACGATGGAAAGACTAATTCTCACTTCCGTTTTGTGCTGTGGCTGCGGTAGCCGAGTGGTATAGGTATCGGATCGTGGCTTGCCTTGTCACGAGTTCGAGCCCAGTACCACTAAAGACCCGCCGTGTAGGGTAGCGAGGCACTTTAAATCTGTCGACAGCTGAAACGTCCTCCCGTTGGCGTGGTGTGGTAGTTAGGAGAGGGGGTGCCAGCTCAGGTGCCGTCCACGTCACTTGACCATGGTTCAAAATTACGTGGTCCGTAGCCAAAAGCCCTCGTGTAGCTGAACAGTGTGACGTAAATATTCAATCAATCAATCACCCTTAGAAGAAGAGAACATGGAGATTTTGAAAGGAAAACCTCTGAGGTTGGACGAAAAATTAGAGAAAGCAATTTACTCTAAAACAAAAGTTTTTTATTGTTCAACCAAAAAAATTACTAGTTTCAACAAAATCATGAAACAAGAGATGCTGTTGTTGGACTCGACTGAAAATCCATCACCAAACATTATAAAAGTATCTGAGGTTTTAAAAATAATTCCTCCAACGTCAGTTGAAGCCGAGAGAGCCTATTCTGCTTCTGGATTGTTTGTTACAAAGCTTATATAGAACTAGGCTGGGTGATAAAAGTATAAATTGCTTATGCTCTTTCTGAAATCCTATTTTGAAAATGAATTACCAATTTATTATATATTTTTTGTACTTTTAGCTCATTATATAAACAAGTATTAATTTTGGAATTTATATGCATCCTTATTTTATATAATTATTATGGATTTTATTTAAAAATAACGCTTTTAAATTTTTTGAAATTTTGATGAATTTCCGGAAGTGTGTGTGTGTGGAAAAAACCCGGGAAATCAGAAACCCTAACCGTTACCTTGACCACTAGGTTACAGCTGCCACTTAAAAAACTAGAAACAATACTTCCTGTTTTATTTTCATTGAAGGATTGCTGCGATGGCTGCACCTTGGGTCTTCGGGCTGAATCCATGCAAATGCCGTGTTCTTTTACGCGATTCAGTTTCGGTTCTCCGTGGGATGAGGCGTTCAGGGACTGTTGCCAGAATCCGTATTCGGCCCTGGGGACGTCGCCTCAACTGGGTAAGCTCTTTCCTTGTTTCAGTTATTCAATTTGATGCATTCTACACATAAGTAATTTGATTGAAAATGTCTTGCAGATTGTTAATATTTCCTGTGTTTTAATTAAATATTATTAGCCACATTATATATTATATACAGTAATACCCCGAACTAATGCGATAGGTGAGATTAGGTGATAACCGCTTGAATCGAATTCGTGTAAGTCGGGGTATTATTTTGCATATAAATAGATATGTTATTTTTATTTGGGACCGGAGGCGAAAAAATACTTCAGAAAAAAATATTTAATAAAACCTTGGGTAACACACATACAAATTGAAAAACGAAGTTATATTAACGTAAAAGGCTTCATAAAATCTAAAAGTAGTCTGCCAGGTCTCAAAGATTTTTTCTCCCGCAAAATTTCCTCACAGCTTGTTAATATATTTTTCTTTCTTTTTTTGTTGAAAATAAAATACTCTTTTTTGTTGCAGTCTGCATTGTCTAAAATTTGTAACCCCCTTTTTAATTAAACTGAGGTATTTTGTCACATTCCCAGTCGTCATCAGATCTGATTGAACTGGGTGTAAAGATTCAAGTTCTTGAATGTCTTGCTCTTGCATTTCTATGAGCTCATCACACACAATGGTCAGCTCCTTGACTGTAGGCATCCAGAAGTTCTCGAGCATCACTCACTGTCCCCTTCTAAGTTTATTTGCCTGGCAAAATCGACTTCTTCAATCATATTACGCATTTCACCAATTTTTTTTCTCAAGAAAAATTAACAAGATTTAAAAATCGCAGAACTCCAGGTTCATTAAGATATCCGACTACGTTTGGAACCGTGATTTTGCAAAAGCGCATAAATGGATAATATTTATGATATTTAATGTCACTTAGATTAGAAAATGTATATAAAATTGTTTTAAGAATAGTATTACAATAAAAAATTATTTAAGTTCAATATTTTGACAAAAAATAAACATAGAACGACCCATTTTCAAAATATTCTCCTTTTGTGAAAAATGCTTCTATTATAATAATATTCTGCCTGTATATAGCTCAGACCTCTGTACAGAGGCTCAACTAAAAATGTTCAAATATATAACTTCGAAGTGGGTTTATCCATGTTTTACGACAACAGAGGGGGGAAATTTTA
>BMAV01000789.1:190585-212681 GCA_019973955.1 Trichonephila inaurata madagascariensis
TATACATGTATTCTAATTTAAGGGACACTAAATATCATGAAAATTATCCATTTATGCGCTTTTTTAAAATCACGGTTCCGAACGTAGTCGGATACCTTAAGTCGGGGTAACGTAAGTCGAGGTATTACTGTTCCTTTTTTTTTGTTTTGGCGGAAAAAAATTACGATCCTCCTATACCACCAATAATCTCATTATTAACATAGCTTCCGTTTATACAGGTAATGGAAAGTGTGCTACAGATAATCCCTGTGACCAGAAATGTGAAGAAATCGGTCAACAAGTGCGCTGCTCCTGCTACCCGGGATATAAACTGAGTGCTAATCTTAAGACTTGTGAAGGTAAGTTGGTGAACAGACGTTAAAAAATATGAAACCTTCATAATATCCTCAATTATAGTTGTTGTTGGATTCAATTGATATACCTCTTGATGGCTTAGCAGGAATTAAATCGTTACATAATGAATGAACTTAATTATGCAACGGATAAATTCTAAAACACAATTTCCTCATGGCGGAGCGCAGTTTTAATACAGGATTAAATATGTTCTAAGCGCCTTCCAGACAATACAATGGCTAGTGACACTGACTGCTGTGTCGTAGGTCCTGGGTTTGAATTCCGGAGAAGGCACGGATGTTTGTAAATGTATAGTGTCTGTGCGGCATAGGCGCAGTTTAAATACTTAGTGAGACAAAAGTCATCTCGAGGGGTGGGTGATAGGAGAAGAGGAGAGGGAGATTCCCGGGCTGTTCCTTCTCAAAACTGAGTAGAATGAAGCAGAATCGTACTATTGCTTTCATGGTGCTCAAAGCCGTGACCAAATAACAGACATAATCTGACCCACTTTTGCTATAATGAATTTTATGGGCCTCAATCTGATGTTATTGTCGATCGAGTGAGGTAAGTATCATCAGCAGTAGCAATGCATTTTCTAAACAGTCTGTGGTCACAATTCAATTCGAGTGCGATTATGAATTCGATAGGTATTCGAACAAAACCCATTAAGGAGCCATATGCTAGATTTTTTTCTTATAAACGATTCATAATATTTTTACCATTTTAACACCCCATGTGATAAAGGAATCAGTAGTTAAATATTGTAACTTGTTATGTTGCAACTTTAGGTCCCACTGTTCCCGACCCTAAGTTTTGACTTTAAATGTCAATTTGAATCATTGGAGGAAATTGTATGAATTATTGGATTCAGAAGTTTAATGCTGAGAGAAATCCAAATATGTAAACACTTTTCATTATAGTATATTCTTATTTTTATAGTTAAGAATTAAGGAAAAATATCTATTGTTCAATGCAAAAAGCTTCGTTTATTATTGAGTAGAAAATTTTTTTTATTGTCGTATGTTTGAGGCAATTACTCGACATTATTAGGATCCTTTCTTTTTGTTTGAAATACTTCGTGCAAATAGCTCAAAACTTTCAAACTGAATTTTACAAATTTGACATTAAGGCTAAATTTAAAATAAGAAATTGGCTATACGATCAAAAATTGGACTACATAACAAGAAAAATCTATTTCAGAGGTTCGTTAGATATGTTAATTAGGTAAATTCATTTATTCCTTAAAAGAATTTATGTATCTTTGAACCACAGTAGTAGGAGCGATATTAATTTTGATTAGAATAGCAAAAGTTTTTAAGAGCGTCTCATGTTTTTTTTTTGAAGGCTGTTACATATTGTACATGTTATATATATTAATGTGAGTTTAAAGTTATCATTATCATAAAATATACCTTTTGTATAATCATATCCACACAGCAACTAAGCCTATTTCCAAGAAGTTCTGAAAGGATACCTGGACTTTGCAGAAAAATTTCTTAATATATTTTTTGAAAATGAATCCAAATCCCTTGTTGTAGGAGATAAGCTATTAGATACGATATTACGAATACTTTTTAATTTTATGTTTTACATTTCGGAATGTAAAACACATGTTCAAACAACAACAACAACAAAAAGCAACAACAACATAAAACCCAAAAGAAAATCCAGTTATATAAATAAAGAACACAATCTAGGGTCAGTTCAGTCAATCTAGGGTAGTTAGGTCCAGATTTACAGTGATACACTGTAAATCTGGAGACTTGGCCAACGCCGTATGCTCCGATAGAATTTGAAGTAGTTTCTTAAAATGGATTACAACGTACAGCTAGTGATGGCACTGCAAATCTGTAGACTTGGTCATCGGCAGAAATTGATAAAAATAGAGTATTTAGAATCTATTAGTTGATATCTTAGAATCTATTGGTTGATATTAAAAATTCTTCTACTTTTTGGACATGCTCTATTGTTTTACAATTCGCTATTGATGAATAAGACCATTCTCCGTGGTTGGAGATAAAATGTTTCAAAATTTTTCGTTGCGTTTTGTACTTGCTACAGGTTAAAATGAAATGTTCACTTGTTTCTGGTACTTGACATTCCGAACACATTGCAGATTCTGCTTGTTTAAAAAGAAAATAAATATCATTTAATGGTAGTTTAAAGGTAGTAATCTAGGATCGCTCTCTGGTGGCCACGGTAGCCTAGCGGTTATAGTCACGAACTTGTGGTTGGAGCATCATGAGTTCGATACCTAGTTCCATTGACGACCCACTGTGTTGAGTCTGATGCACTTTAACTCTTTCAAAGCCCTTCCATTGGCTTGCTGTGGTAATTTATAGAGGGGAGTGCCAGCTTAAGTGTCGTCCTCCACCGATATTCAAAATTATTAGGTCCATCACCAAAGGCTCGAGTGATGCTTTAGATCAGGGGTAGGCAGAGTTTTCCAGGATAAGGGCCACTTCTAATTTTTCAATGTGTTGTAGTTCACTTAGTGTCAGCGGCGAACACGGGGGGGGGGGGGATTCACGGATCCGCACCCTCCCCCATACCCCTTGATTTTTTTCCCAATTGATTATAATCCCTTGTATATAGTGCGTAAAATTTAATTAAGTATTTGTTAATAATTTTTTATTAATTAAGGCTAATTATTTATTCAGTAATTTATTTTTTACTGTCCCCCCCCGGGATATTCTGCAAAAAAAAAAAAAAAATAGGTTTGGCTGCGTGTTGGGTGGGTAGACATTCGCCCCTCACCCCCTCCTTTAAAAATTCTTGTGTGCGCCACTGCCCAGTGTGATAGGTGTGGTTAGGTAAGGAAAAAGGTCTACGAGATTTATTATAACTATATATAAATACGGAATATGTATACTAACCTACAGAACTAAAATAAAGATAACTATCACTTTAAAACCTCGTTTAAAGCAAAACGCAAGATACAAACATAATACCCACAAAAATAATAATATCAAATGATACATTTATTATCAAACAATACAAAGTACATTAAAAAATAAAACATTTTTATCAAAAGTTGGTTTTTGTTGTTATAGTCAATAGAAGACTAAGTCTGCAAACTGTCAGCCAATCTTGAATATTTCGGTATATTTACTGACGGCTGATCTTCGGGTGGTCTTCCCAAAATGTCTTTGCGGTCTACCTGTGGATCGCGATCGACGTAATGCCTATCCTGGCTTTAGATGTTAATAAATACCTCTTTCTTCTTTTTCTTTTTCTCTTCTCTTTCCTTCTCTCTACTCGTTCTTTGTCTCTTCTCTCTGCTTTTACCTGTCAAAAATAAGGTAGCAATACTACAAGATGAAGCAACCCCCCTTGTATAACCATATCTATGCTACTAAAATACGTATGACTGCTGTTGTAAAGACTTTGCTTATGAATTCTTTTTGTATCACGTTTTGTTGAGTAAATGGCCAATGTACTCCATTTGTAAGAGATGGAGACCCTTTTAGCTTTAAATCTCCATTTTCCTTTCCATACGCACCGCATTGAGATAAAGCCCATTGAAAAGAATCTCGCCATAGTTATTTTTCATGAACTTTCTATTATGGGCATGCATTCCCCTGCTGGATTATAGGGTTTTGTAGAATAGAGAGTCGTTGGATAATAGTGCTCCTGAAAGAGATGCAACAAATTCTTTGTGAGAAAAATAAAGATTATTTACTATTAACAAGCATTGGATTTTACTTTTTCAGATATTGACGAATGCTTGCTGGAAGCGCACAACTGTGATCCTGCCACCGAGATATGTATCAACAGTATAGGTGGATTTCAGTGCCTTGAGAAGCCGACGGTGCAGAGGCCAGATGTACCAGTGGCCACATGTCCGGTCGGATATGAGTTCAATAGGGATAAGAGAACATGCGACGGTGAGTACCAGATCTCACTTCAGTTTAGGTCGTCTTGGATGTATTAGTTAAAATGCTTTCAAGTAAATGTAAAATAATATTGCCAATGGCCTCAAGATTTCCATGTTTCTCTTACTCGAGTAAAGCTATTCGTACTTGTGTTAGAGACACTAGCTTGAATTTCGTGGTAAGTGAAATGCGAATTCTAATCTAGTGTTCCAAAACCTATCATGAGAAACAGGGACGTACGTCTTAAGACTTCTTGAGGCCCTGTCACCCTTCTCAAAAGTAGGCTTTGGACACACCTACTCAAAAGTAGACCCTGCCGCCCCCACCGCAAAATTAGACTCTAGGCCCCTACACAAATGTAGACTTCCCCCTATGACCCATAAAAGTAAGCAATAGGTAGCATACGTTGTCAAATGCTCCTACAAACAATAACCGGAAACAAATAAACGTGTATGACTTAGAAACGTACAAACCGGCTCGACCGATTGCCGTATTTTGACTGAATGAGTAATGATGGTATATGGTGGTAGATCATGTACATGGTCAACGATCATCACATGTAGCCAGTTGACATATCGTCCGAAATTCCCAATTTTTTGGAGAAAACAACCGGAAATAACATTTGATCGTTGAAATTATTCGAATCATGATCTTAAAAGACTGAGTCGAGAGCAAGACGTGTCCCCCATTGTGATCTAGACCCTGGGTCCTGGCCCAGTTGGCCCATGTCTTAAGACGTTCCTGATGAGCAAAAAAGTGGGAAGGAGGTAATATATTTTAAGTATGGTCGGGTGTATTAATCTTTGATATTACGGGACACTAACTGAAGTACCCGTTCTTCGCACGGGTTAGTTTTTTTAAAAAAATAAACATTACTATTCTTGATATAAAAGCTGAATGGAAGGAGAGTAAACCCGGTAAAAAACAATGTATAAAAAAGTGTAAAATATTCCTTTAATGAGTGTCATTTAGTTTTTTTTTATCTATAACATCCTTTAAGCCCTCGCCACCCTTCTTGTGGGTCGATTTTCCCAAACCCTCTTTTGTTGTGTATATCTACTCCATAAAAGGAACGCACCTGCTGAATTTAAAGTCTGTAGGTTTAATAGTTCAAAAACGGGAATATTTATCTATAACGTCCCGTAAGGGTCTATTCATTTAGAAACGGGAACCTTCTCCGTAGATGGGGGATAGGGAGCTACCACATCATATAACTCACTTGATTGTACCGGGTCACATTTCTGAGTTTTAGCGGCATGTACATTGTACACGTTTTTTTATAATATAGCACATTGATTAAAAAAATATTTCCACATTCAAAAGTCATCCAGTACTTTGATTGCTTTTTTAGATAATGAGATCCACTAGTAACGCTCATTGTGTTGATCTATTGGAGGAATTTTCGACGAAGTTCAGGTAAATCCCTTTAGTCTTAAGAACTTTATAAAGGGTCTGTTGAGGGGTCGATTACAACTTTTTCTTAAGATTTCAATTAATTTTAAGGATTTAAATTATTAGATGATGTTCGTTTTGATATACACAGAGAGGTGTGTTCTTTTCATATAAAGCAGATTGTTGCAGTATAAAAAAAAAGTTAATAAACTACTTTTTTCCTAATTTTCTGTTCCATATTCTTAAATTTGTATCTTTAATCTTTTGTTTTTGCAATTATTAGTATTATGAAATAGTATATACTGTGCGTTACTGAGAAAAATGTAAGGTCTATGAAGAAATTAGTTTTTTTTCAAGAGATCAATGATTTAAAAAGTTTGAGAACCTCTACTTTTTAGAGCAATTGTTTTCAAACCATGTACTTCTGAGGTACACAAATGAGTTTCAAAGGGGTACATGACACTAGCTTAGTTAGTTCTGAGGGGGGCCTACATCAAAATTCCTTCGGGGCTCCTTTTTAGATATGGGAGCTCTGTTAGAGGAACTGTAGATACACATGTTGGAACCCCTGTAGCTAAGGGGCCCGTATCATTGATACGGCTGATACGGTAGATACGCCCCTGGTACATGAGTATCCCTGAGAAGACTAAGCTGCAATACATCGAAAGACAAACATACGTTTGTATTAATGAATGCCGCAAGGAAAATACGATCGAATATAACCGATAACTACCTTTTTTAATGAAAATTTATTTGTGATAAATATCAAAAAATTAACACAATGTCTAATCGTCACCTGTCAAGATAATTTTCAGACTTCATTTGAACATTTCAATTGGATGAACATGACTCCATTCCTTTCAGACGTCGACGAGTGTCTTTTAGGAGCGTGTCCCAGGGGTCTGAATTGCATCAACACCAAGGGGTCTTTCAGATGCATTCCTGGTAACTCCACTGATGGCGACCTCCTAATCCAACCCTGCCCTAGAGGATTCCAGTTGCATTCAGTTTCTGGAAGATGCATAGGTAAGTGAGAATACTCATTTGGTGTACACATAGCATGAACAATCGTTGTTCTGATATGTATATAGAGTAAGATCCCGCTTAACGCGGGGTATACGTTCCATCAAAGTAGAGCGTAATACGAAACAGTGTTAAACGAGATTATCTCATCATGTAAATAATGAGGTTAGGGGAAGATGGGGGTAGAAAATTGGTCTGGTGTTTTACCATTAAATTTATTGTTTTTATAACAATAAAAAAAATTTATATTCTTACAAATAAACGAATATACATATAAAAATAAATAAAATTTTAAATCAGTATGTTTACATTTCAGATCATTCAGTCTCTTCTGTATTTCCAATTTTCTGCCTTTTTATCAAGAAGGGAGATTGGCTTCAGGGCATACTGCATTCAATTTCGTCCTCAATATATATATAGAAAGCCTTTTTTCCATTTCCTCTATCTTATTATTTCTAGAACGGGTAATTCTATTTGCAGAGCTTGTAGTAGTTGCAGTTGCCGATGACAGTATTTTTTCTTTATTCTTAAGAATGGTCCTTATTCTTAAAGTAGTCAAATTCAATGCAGAACCAATTTGAGATTGACGTTCACCAGTATCTAATCTTCATCAGTATCTAATCACTTGCATTTTAGTTTCTTGTGAAATGTTTTTTTTCTTGTTGCTTTATTTTTGTGTTTTTTACTATCAACCATGATAAAAACTAAAAATCATAATATTTGTCACTATAGCAATCGTTATATTATATAAATTTATACTTACATTAACGTCAACAAATGTTTGAAACGATAAAAATACGTACGTAAAACACCGCAGGAAAGAAGAAACACAGATAAACTGCTTTGAATATTGGGAAACCTAACGCAACGTACCATTTCGGGGAATCCCAAAATTCAAATAAAAGAGCTTTAAACCGAAACAGAGCGCTAAATGAAACAGCGTTAAGTGGGGTCTTACTGTATTTAAAATATTTATATAATGTGAATGGTATTAAGTTCTGATTTTCCAATACAGCTTTTAATTCCGTTTTAATATTTTAACCAAAATTAACTTTTGTATCAGGTCCGTTCATTGACAAAGGCTTCTCAATTATTTTTACTGAATATATTACTCAGATTTGTTGCAAAGGACTTGAAATAACCCGGCATCCCTAAGATTGATATTTTTATTGGTATGAAATTGCGAACCTAATATACTTTATTAAATTTCACTATGATTTTAAAGCATGGTTAGGGCTTTTGGTAATCCAATCAATTACCGTAAAATCCGGCGTATAACGCGCACTTTTAACACAAAAAATAAGATCGAAATTTACGGGAAATAAAAAAAAATTCGAAATACACATATTGAAATAATGTTTATTTAAAAGAAATGACATGCCTTATGGACTAACAGAGTTGTGGTTTTGGAAGTATACTATTTTTTTTTCAAATGTCTGGGAATAAATTACTTCAAAACATAAGAACACATTATATACGAACATTTCAGTTTCTATCTCAAAGAAGGTGCGCGTTATACGGCGAATATACCTTAAAATAAAAAAAAATGCAGCTTGAAAGTATAGATGCGCGTTATACACCGGATTTTACGGTAGCTGCTTTTATGAGTTATAGCCAATATACTGTACTTCCTTCAATTATAATAAAAGATAAATACAATGGGGGCATGTTAAATGCAGCTATAGTACAAATCATGCTCGAATTGTGCTTTGGAGGAAAGAGCATGGGGGTGGCATCGCTACTGGCACTATTTATAATTCTGACAAAATTTCATTATAGTAATTACTCTTCAGTTTGATTTTCTTATAATTGAATGCCAACTCCACTAACATTACTAAAAGTGGGGAGTCGTATCAGGTTTTAACCTTGTTATTTGATCATCTACGAGGCTGATTGAGGAACTAAAACAAATGGGCCAAGCCCAAACGAACAAAAGTCCTTATGGTATAAAAGTTCTTGGGCCATCAAATTCTTCGTCAGGTTTATGTAAGATACCGTAAAATAACGTTATTATTATTGGAAAACATTTGCTGCCATTGTTTGAGAAGATAATTTTTCTTGTAGATGTGGACGAATGTTCGGAAGAGACGGATACTTGCGACCGGAACCTCCAGATTTGTCAGAACTCGCATGGTTCTTACCAATGTTTGGATAAGCCCAACAGGAACCGGAATTGTCCTGCTGGTTTCAAATGGAATGAAAATAAGGATAACTGTGAAGGTATGCCTTCCTACTTGAATAACAAAAATGGATCGTTCTTTGAAATGTTCTATTATTAGCACATTGATGTTTGTGGATTAGAAAACAATATGGTTTAATCAGATATCTTTGAAGTTTCTGATTATTTGTGTATTAAAATAATTCCAAAAATGTTCATGGTGAATGTTACTATTGTTTTCTTTGGTTTTTGCTCTCATGCCTTACATGAATTGTCACTTACATTCTTTTTATAAGTAGTTGCATCAATACTTAAAAGTAATTCTTATCTCAAGAAGCAACAAAAATGCTTCAATATTGAGGGATATTTTAATTTATTTTTTATTAAGCCTCTAGGACATAAAAAATGATTCAAATATCTTTTTATCTATTTCTTTTTAAATATTTCGTTGGAAGGAGTTTATTGAAACATTCTTGAACGAGTTAAAAAAATTTTTGAGCCGTTTTAAATATTAACAGATTATTGAAAGGATATTTCCAAACTCATTTCAATATTTTAATTATCTAAATTACAAAAACTAAATTTTGAAAACAATGATGAAATTCGAACCAATTTTCATCTGAGGTAATATGTTAGGGCGAATTTAATCCATTTATGCTTACAACTCGCACAGTATTTCTAATTTAAACTGAATCTGAAATACGACTTTGATTCTTTCTTCTGAACAACGCATATATATTTAATTCTTTTATAAAACGAATCACATTCAGAGAGGTGTAACTTGAGGTAAAATAAAAATGCTTCCGCACTTTTGCACCCCTTCCCCGATTTTAATTCACCTAATCTTTTAGATATTTTTTAAATTCAAAGCCATTTTGGATATGAATGACTTACCTTTGTTGATTATCCTATTGTTGATTATCCTTGCTATGAATATCTTGTGAGAATACCTTGTAGATGTCCCTTTTGCCCTTACAACCTTCCCTTCCATGATATGTGTGTGTTGTGTGTGTGATTGTTTGTTCTCTCCCTCCCCATTCTTGGAAAGACGTGGACGAGTGTATCGAACAGTTGGACGATTGCCAGGACCCTCAGCTGGAGTGCCGAAACACCGTTGGTGGCTATGGTTGCATTCCCAGGTGCCCATCCAATATGGTTTTCGACACCGAGCGAGGAACATGCCTTAGTAAGTCATTGTTCTTGTTTTTAGTTTCCCTTTCAAACAATATTGAATTTTCATCATTAGATTTGAATTTCATACAGCCACTTAAAACGTTATTTATATAGACAAGCCAACTGAAACCTGAAGTAACTATATGGAATTAAAGAGAATGAGGGTGGTCGCAGTGCCTAATGATCATGGTCACGAACTCGTGGGAGACGTGTCACGAGTTCGAGCCTATTGCCATTGAAGACCCACTGCGGAGGGACTGATGCACGATAAATCTGTCGAGGTTCTAAGTCCTCCAGCGTTGGCGTGGTATGGTTGTCAGGAGAGTGGGGAGCCAGCTCAGATGTCATTCTCGTCACTTGACCATGGTTACGAGGTCTGTTGCCAATAGACCTATAGAGCGATGTTACTCGCAATAAACACTCACTCAGGAGAATGAGATACTATAATTCTTCACCTTTTAACCACATAGTTCAAAATACAAGACTTATTGACAAATGCTCTCATACTGTTCTAGTTCAATACTAAAAAAGATCAAGAACGGTGAGAAGTGCTCTTAATCTGTCCTCTTGCTATGTTAATTTCGTCACTAAGAAAACTAATTAAAGTTAAGGAAAATTATAAAACTAAAGTAAATTATTAAAGACATGTTTTTTTATTTGTCTTTTAAGAAAAAAGGAATTTTTATTTCTGTTTTTATGATTTTTTTTTATTAAGGGTAAGAAATGCACTTAGCAATGCAAGGGGGAGAGGGTAACGTACTGAATCAAACATTTCCCTTGCTTATCCGTAATGGTATAGTGGAAAAGTCTAATGCCACGTGACATGCGTAGAACCTAAGTTCTTCTCGTGATGGTTGATCTACAGCATCTTGCAGATCACACAGACGAATGACATTATATATTGAAGTTTCTTTTATGCTATTAGTGTTACCTTTTTATAATTTAAAGAAATTTTATTTCAATTTTAAAGAATTAGTACCTTTTTCACGATAATATACCTATATTTTTTTCTAATTAATATAATTTTCCTATAAAACCTAATTTGGGATGAAAGAAATAATAATCTAATTATTTTTCTCTGTCGGACGATAAAAGTAACATTCGATGCTTTTCGTAGGTTTTCAGGATATTCCTGGCGACTGCTTGACCGGAGTAACCAAGTGCGAGGCCAACCAGGTTTGCATGTCCATCGATGGCGTTGGCCGGTGCGTCCAGAAATCGGTCGGAGATCTATGCGATCCTGGTTTCAAACCAGACATCGCATCGGATGGAGTGACTGGGATATGCACTGGTAAAGACGGATTTTTGATTTGTCATCCAATATATTATGAATTTATTAAAATCGTCTCTTACGAAATAATTTCAGGCCGAAAAGCAACTCATATTTTTCTTAATAAATTGAAATTTTATTTAACGAAGTTCAAATTATTTTGTTAAAATAAACATCTCCCGAGATGATGTTGAGATTTGTTTTTGTGAAAGCAGTCGACGACTGCAATTAATTGAATAATAACAGATTTATTAATAGACAAAGAATGAACAAATGACTGCCCGAAGAGAAATTGACTTATATACACAAAGAAATATTGTAACAGATTATTTACAGTAGTTAAAGGCACACTTGTTATAAACAAGCTTTGTAGCTTTCCAGAAGCGACAGTCTAGAACGGTTCCATTATCAGGAACTCAGGCAGGTAAAGTTTCCCTTTCTTATTCCACTCCACGACAATGAGATTCTGATCTCCACTGACTAGACCTTCGTCTCAAAGGTCCCTTGTGTAGCCTCATGGAGATTCCCTACGCTTCTCAAAGGTCCCTTGACGATACCGTTTTTTGTCAATTTTGTCACCGATCTGTTAAATCTGGTGTTACCTTTGGTTGGCATAATTTTATTTTTCAAGATCCTATTTAAAGTGCATTTTCCCTGTAAAACTCAATTTTCCCGTAAGTAGTTTATCACTGCAGGGAAAACAAGATACGTGGCATGTTTTAATATCTTCAAGAGAACCAGCATTTTAAAAAGAGGGCAATTCTTATTGGAAAGTTTTCTTGGAAATATACTTATCCCTTTATTAATTACATAAAGTTTTATTGGGACTAAATAAAATGATATAAATAAATGATCTATACCAGTAGCGCACACAGGAATTTTTCAAGGGGAGGGTCCGGGGTTGAAAGTTCATCATTCTTGTATCATGCTATTTTTGATTTTGTCGATTTTCAGGAACAAAACACAGTAAAAAACTAGTTATTGAATAAATAATTAGCATTAATTAATAAAGTTAATCATTAATAACAAATATTTAATTAAGTTTTACGTATTATATACTTAGAATTATAACCAATCGGAAAAAAACCAAGGGCTTTTTTGGGGGGGGGGGCCCGGCCCCCCAGGACCCTCCCCTTGCGTGCGCCACTGATCTATACAGAAAAGTGATACAAAGAGATTTAGTACGATTGATCACTCGAAACTAAAGCAAACGCGCACAACGGCGATGATAATAATACTTTTTAGATGGATAGACTTAAAACAACTCTTACACCAAGATTTGATTTTCAAAACGCAAGGTGCTTATAGTTAAATTTTGATTTTTTTAAGTAAAAGTAGTAATCTCTCAAGTAGCTTTTCCGCTTAAGAGATAAGATCCAGAGTTAATGAAACAAACATAGCTTCAAAAGGGACCATGCAGATTCTGTAACAAAGGTTTTTAGTTATTTAACTTAACTAAAAAAAATCTAAAGTAAATATTTGAAGAGCTTCACAACAAATGAAATGAAAGTACGTAAATCTAGTTTTAAGAGCTACTGAAATTACGTGTTTATCTTTTATTATTATGTATTCATTGTGTTATTTCATTCTCAAATCTTGTTGGGACAAAACAAATTCCAATTATTTTTTTCTTACAGATGTGAATGAATGTGAAGAGTTTCCGGATGTGTGCGACATTCAGAAAGAGAAATGCCAGAACGAGTGGGGACGTTACGAATGTATTCCTCTTCAGACAACCGGACCCTCCCAGACTCCATGTCCTCCAGGATTCGAGTTGGACCCACGCAGACGACAGTGTGTTGGTCAGTATATGTAATCGTAGCCTCTGAGTATCTGCGGGGAAAACAAAAAATTGAGATATCGTGTAGATCATAGGTACTCAACCTTTTTTTCCACCCCTTCATATACACGTGACAACTATTTTACACGGGCTGCTACATGAAGCTTAATACAGAAGGGGAGGGGAGATGCTAAAGGATCAAGGACCTTTAAAAAGCGAAAAATTGATCAAAATATTCAAACTCATAAATTTGGATTTTATTTTAAAACTATATTAAACCCTGTCAAACTCAACTAAAAAAAAAAGTTTTTTTTACCTAGTTATGAAGTAATTTCGATTTCCTTTCATCGATGTAATCCCAAGATCCCCCCCCCGCCCCGAAATATTTGGTTGGGGTGGCAAAGATTTTTTTTTAAGAAAACCAATTTATCTCGGCTTGAAAGATACTCTCAAGAGAAAGAGCCATTGAAAGATTTGTGCTCTTAGCCATGCAGTAACGAGCAAAATTATATATTTTTTAAATATAACATTTTTTAGACAAATCAGAGAAGTTGTTCATCCAAGTTTGTTTTTCTCTACAAAATAGTCATGATCCCAATTGTCTTCAAACAACATATATTCTTTAGATACTTTTTGCTTGGAAGACATGAGGTTTAATTAAAAATTAGATTCATCTCTAAAAGGGTCGCTACACTAATATTATCTATTATCTCTGATCATTACAATTACAAAAAAGAAAAACGTTATTTCGCAATTCATACCACAACAAAATTAATATCAAAATTGAACATGTGATTGATAGAATTTCTCACTAAATTTTTAAGGCATTGTTCTTAAATAATTTAATTTGTTAGTACACATGCCATGACCGGGGCACTCGGAAAGGTCCAATGGGCCACATGCGACCAGCAAATTAAATATCGCTGATGTAGAAAATCCAAATGAAAAAGTTCTGGCTACTAATAATTAAGGCACAACCAATTTTGGGGCGCACACCAATTTAAAACAGTTAAAGTAAAGATAAAATGTAAGATTTATGTATGAATGATCGTTAGCTCTTCAACAAAACCTTATGAAACAACCCTTCTTTTTAAAAGACAATTATAAAGCATTGTGAATTTGAATATTTGTTTTATAACATTGAAGTTCGTTTCTAATATTTTTTTTATAAGAGTTGGTATTACATTGTTGATGCTAACATATTGTTGACCTTATTTAGACGATGTTGCTTATCTTGTCGGTGTGAAAGGCAATCGGCTTTATGACATGTTGACCCTGTTAGACATCTAAATGTGTCTCTAAAGACTGGGATCAAATCAAATCAGGAAATTTGTATCAAGAAGACATTTTAGGAAACACTTGGAGCCTACACAAGATCCCTTTCTAGCTTTTTCGGATGGTTGGTAGAGGAACGTTATGGTGTTTGAATCTTTTCAGATCAATGTACAGCTACAAAGATGGTAATATCTACTACTACAGTATACAGATTTGTGCAAGACAACCCCATGTGTAGGTCAATTTCATACACCTAGTCGTGTCATAAGTTCGAATACAAAAATTTGAGATCGTCTGCGATTCAAACACTGCAGATGATTTTAAATTTCATCGATAGAGATCATCTACAGTATTTTTAAAAAACGTAGACTTTCCCGTTTTAAATCATACAGGGTTTTAACTCTTTGAACAACAACGTGCAGCAGATATTTCACTGCAATCGGTCACCCTGTGACTTCAACACCTTTAAAACACTTAAGAGATTATTGCGCTTCCATTCGGACGACGAGGCGAAGGAAGCTGTGAAGGACTTCCTCAAGAAACAACCACGAACGCTCTACAGCGATGGCATGGACTTGATACTGAAACTATGGGATGTGTGTTTCAACGCCCGTGGCGATTCCCAATACAGGCATTCTTTTTATCCAATTTGCCCACTTTTCATTTGGGCAACCCTTATACCAAGTGCATTGGATATAGATCACGAATCTTTGCGTTGGATTGAAATAGATTGTCAGAAGCAACAACACATCATGCTTATTCTTTAATAAATTGGATTATGAGCTACTCGTTTTTATTGTCATGGTTTTAAATTAATGCATAAGTAACGTCGATACGCTTAATGTATTAGTTAGGCAACATGATTTCCCCTTTTTGTCCTAATGTGAATCAGTTGAAAAAGTAAGTAGAAGGTAACGGTAGTCTCCCTTTATATAATGAGACTTACAACTGTTGAGTAACGGGCTAGGTTCTTATTATTGTGATTGATTTTTAACATAGTTCTAGTGCATTTTCAAAGAGTATTTCAAAGTCTTGCAATTTTTCGAGGTTAAAAACTACAAGATACATCGTCAACATTCCTCGTGTATTTTTGAGATGCAAAACTTATAAATAATCAGTTAATCAATCGGTAAATATGTAAGAAAGGATAGCTATGAGATTCAAATATGTTTGAATAATATAAAACTTTATTTTGGGTGTTAATATCAGTTTGAAAATTCTTTTAATTTGGTCTTTAGAGTAATATGTTCTTAAGTTCTGTTTTTACCTTGTTCTTTATTTGTTTTTCTTAGATGTGAATGAATGCATTCAGAGACTGGACCAGTGTGATCTAACCACTCAAGAATGTGTCAACACCAACGGTAGTTACGAATGCATTGATTCACAGCGCCCACCAACTCCGGAACCGCAACAGCAGTGTCCTCCAGGCTACAGGCCTCGAAATGGTGCATGCGAAGGTACTGAAAAAACTAAAATAGTGAAATAAATGTATCTATAATTCCGTTATTTAAATATACCTAGTCGGGCCATAAGTCCTCATACAAAAATTTCCGATTGTCTGCTGTGACTCAAGCATATTAGACCCTTTTAAATTTCCTTATTAGAGATCATTTGCTATAAGAGTATTTTTCAGACATTGTTTTTCACGTATGTTGTTCTAAATCAGTTAGTTTTAACACTTTGAAAGGAAGCACGCAGTAGATATTTCTCTATATCCAAAATAGAGACCATCTGTGATTTTCGAGGCTCTTAAATTTAGACATAAAAAATTTATTCATTTATAGAAGCATAAAGAAATTTTCTGAGACAAGTAGCATTGCAGACAGTAGTGAATACGGTCGTCCTCGCTCGGTGAGAACACCAGCTTTCATTAAAGCAGTCAGAGTAAGAAATCATCCAAATCCTTGTCGAAAGAAGACTTTTCTGCTAAAAGATGAATGTGTCGCATAAAAAACGAAGACCTTAGACCAAGAGTTTGTCGTAAAATAACTGCCCTTTTCTTACAGAGAAATTAAAGCACCAGAGGTAGCTTGAAGCATAGGCACTGTTCCGGCGGCATGCTTATAACGGCCACAGACGAATTTTGCTTATTATTAAAAATAGATGCTAAGAGAATGTACAGAACTATATAGAAAAACGAAGACTGGTGTTCCTGCAGACCGGATTTAAAACTATAAATTGTGGTCAGCAATAGAGGCTAAGGTATGCCCCAAAACCAGTGCAGCCCAATCTTTTTTCCATCGTGGCACGGTCAACGTTTGATAATTTTACCACGGCCCGCTGGGGGAGGGGGGCGATGATTGCTTGTATTTTAGATTGTTTTGATTTAATACTTTACCCAAAGAGAGAGAGATTTGTTGCTCATGTGAAGTCGAAAATGATCCTTTTGAATAAAAGATGCAATATGTTACATTTAAAGGTAAAATTTAAATTTAGGAGGATTTAGTTTTAAATTTGATTATATGGAGTTTTTTAACTCCTCTGACGATTCCAGGTTTAGATTGCTCTTTGATTCTCGATGGAATTTCATATGGGGAGCGCCAGGTACCCGTTATCACCAAAAGAACATCATTGAATGACACCATTTCGGTGGTGCAAGGTTCACTCGTTTGGGGGAGGGAATTATTCTGGCTTCCAGAACTAACCTGAATGTTCGAATTGGAACCATGATAGACCAAATCTATCTGGACGTCATTCTGGAACAAGATTAATGCTTATTTAGGGGCACCATGGGCGAAGAATTTGTGTTCATGGATGACAACACCCGTCCTTACCGTGCAAACATCGTAAAAGAATGCCTTCAATTGGGGGATATCACCCGCATGGACTGGCCAGTATTCTCGCAGGATTTAAATCCAGTACAGCATACGGGGGACATACTTGGTCGACGGGCTGCAGCCCGTCAACCACCTCCTACATGTCTACCGGAACTTTGGAGAGCATTGCTTGATGAGTGATGTAATATTCCCTAAGATCAGATCGATAATTTGATATTCAGCATGCTTAGGTACTGTACGGACTGTATTGATTCGTATGGGAGACATAATATGTATTAACCATCATATCAAGCATGTAATATTAGTTTTCGTAAATAAGTTATTTTCGTAATTTGCACAAGGGAGCAAAAATCGCAATTTTTATTAATATCAAACATATAGCATCATTTTTGCTCTTTACCTTTTGTTTAATACAAAGGCTTTTAAGCCACATTTGTTTTGTTTCTGACTCTTTCTTTGGCTGAACTTGCATAATCCTTAATTTATGGACATTAGTGTAGATAAAAAAACCCCCAATTAAATCCTCTTAAATACGAGTGTATTGTAAGCACATCCATGAGAGTTCGCTCTATTGACACGCGTTCAATTGAAAATAAGCCAATAAAACTCGCCAAAGTTACCTTTCATTGCAAGCGTACTACTAATAACAAGAAAGAATCCCATTTTGATGTGTAAATATTACTCTGTGTTTATTGATTTATCAAACGCTTTCATTTAGACGTGAACGAGTGTTTGGAAGGTCGTCATCGGTGTCTCCCTGACAAGGAACAGTGCCAGAACGTTCCAGGAGCCTACAGGTGCCAGCAGATAACCGTCAATCCTCCTCCGGTGTCCAGAAGTTGTCCTACAGGACGCAGGTTTGATCCAGCCACGGGATCTTGTGAAGGTACCCCGAAATTGCCTCGTATTCAAATGCTAAATGCTGAATGGTGAATTTTGCTACCTTTTTCCATTTAGGATACAGTTTTATATCTCAGGTAAAAAATTTAGAATAATGTCAAAAGTTTGACCCTGGACATGCATGGTTTGAATCATGAGTTCGAGTCCTCGAGGCCTATTCTGAGAAAAGATGTCTATTTTATGCTGGTTTTGAATTTTGAAGTCCTTAGCATAAAGTATCATGGAAGTTAGGAGAATGAAGTACCATTTTAAATGCCTCCTTTTTGTTATCTAACCACGAATTCTAAATGATGATATGCATCATCAATAATTCTTTTGCATTCTCAGAAAGGTATTAAGTCTCTCGAATTTGTGAGCATGATCCATATTTTAAAGAATTTTTAACATTCTACTTCAAATCTGGTTTTTCGTAAGCATTTGAATGAATGTTTATTAACGTCATGCTTAAAGCTTCACGAGGGCTATAGCCGACGTACCTCAAAATTTTGATCAAGCGATGAATACGACACATGAGCTAGCTCTTTCCTTTCCCAACTTCCACATCCCACCAAAGTGAGGGATTTGAGCCACGACAAAAAAAATGCCAGTCATGATCACTAGGTTACCAAAGCTTCCATATGTATTTGAAAGTAATAAAATGCATTTCGGAAGATTAGATTTTGTGGGAAAAGCATTTTTTTTTTAAAATAAATAATTAAAAAGATATATTTTAAGATCTGAAAATTCACAATCGAATAATTAAAATAAATATAACATTGTTACGTTGATCGGGGTTCCAGGATTTTATGCAAATCAGTCACAAAGGACAAGACAGTTCTTTAAGAGTGTTGAGAATTTATTCTTGAAAATCTAATCCTTGAACTACAGAACTCAGTAGAAATATTCACAGAATAAATCTCAGAAGGTCTTCAAACCTTCAACAGCACTCGGACACAATTATTAGTGTCTAAATTACACGTATGTAAAAGACTATTCACAAGCACAGTCGAGCTAATCCTTAATCACAATCAAGGCAAGTCTACTAATCACTAGTCAAAACAATACTGTCTAATCGCTAGTCAAAACCAGACTGACTTTCGATACTGATCTTTCGAGAAAGATCCGCTTGCGTCATAGGTCTTGAAATTAGTAAATTTCTACACACATTTCCAGAAGAATCTAGAGGGTCCCGAACTCGCCAAAAGGGGTCGCCAAGTCGGTCGTCAGAAATGATGCCAACTTGACTCTTGCGCCAAGATTTCGCCAAGTTCACATTGAATTGCCATTATAACGTAACTTCTTTGCTTGCGAATATTACAATTTTCACATAAAATAAATATAACAAAGAGTAATATATAAATGCATTACACATTCAAATGCAAATTGTTTATACTATTTTATACGAAATTCATAATATTTTAAAGACATTGGAGGAAAAGAGAGAGGGTAGTTATAAACCTTCATTATTGTTTGATCTTTCTGGTGTACTTTATTACATTAAGAAGTAGAATAATCCAAATTTCACACAAAGAAATTACTAGTTTCTTAGGATTATATTATAGAGGTCAAGAACTCAAAAATTGATTTTGAATTGAGCCTAAATTAAAAAGAAAATGCAATTACAAATCTCACTGTTTGGGGGCAGTATGTTAAAAGAGAAAAACAACGTCTTTTGTGAGTGTTACTTTTTTCGAATTTCATTATTTTTGCCATATTATGGTAACAGTGTCTCCGATACAATTTAGATAAATTGTGTCATCGTAAGTTTACTCCTGATAAACATTATTATTGTAAATATAAAGTTCCGAGTAATATATATTCCGAGTTCCTATAAAAATGATCTTTAAATGGAAAAACAATCTTCATTAAATCAATTTATTGCCACAGTTATTTTTATCATGACCGCAAGATGTAATCATTGTATAAAAACGCTATAAAATGAAGTGTTTCTTGTAAGCTATCATGTATTTCATTGAAGTATCGATGTCAATAATGTTGAAAACTTGAATGTTTAGCTTGTCTTCTTTCGGAATGGGAAGGTGTTCTTTGAGTTTGTAAAAAATCTGTTTAAGGAAGTACATCTCCTTACTTTCCATATAAAAGTTGCTTAGAAAGTCTTTTATTATTAAACAAAAGTCTATTACTAGCTGAAACGTATTCATTTTTAGTGATTTTTTTAAATTTGTGTATGACTCAAAAATAAATAAATCAGTTTTTGCTTATTCAAAAGGATTCTACCAGACGTTTCTTTGTGGAATATAAATTAAAATCTTTTAAAGTAAGTGTTCATACTAATTGAAATTTCGACAGCTCGAATTTACCAATCACAAAATCTCTGAGTTAGAAATATAGGAATCTCACTAAATATGATGTAAGAATTATATATAACAAATATCGAGACAGTGGGAAAATTTTATTTTCTATACTAAGAAAATTAAGGACTGCTTTTGCTTAATCAATAGAGTTGTCCGATATGGAAAATCAATTCTTTATCCCCTAGAGCAGTTCTTAACTACTTGTATCAACACTTATCAGCTCTGAAAAGGACGAGAATGTCTTGAAACGAATTTGGAAATTATTATATCAATTTTTTAAATGGTTTTTTTATATTTATAGCTAGTTGTTTTCTTTTGCAAGACTTCATTGACTCTGATTATTCCCTCCTCGCCATGCAAGCTTTTGCACACATTTGCTGTGGTAACTTCACCCCTCATGATCTTAATTTAAACTTCTCTACCTTTTCTTACTTTCTTCCAAGTGGTTATTTAAAATTTTCCTTCAATAACCACTCGTAGTTATTTAAGAGGTAACGAGTAACAGACGTAAAATTTTTCTTTTTTATCCCTTATACTAAAGAAATTCATCCCTTCTCTCCTCGTTCCATTGAGATGCGGCAGCCGATTGAAAGACGGATTTGGTTGCCATAGAGATGGACTCTCTTTCGAAAGAGAAACCGAAACTATATCAACTGGGAGAGTTGTTTTCCTTTTCACCTCTCCACCAACGTTGCTGCGCTGCACTCAGTATGGACTGTTATTTTTATGCAACTTCAGCAAATTATTCTTTTTTTCAACTAATTCTGATGAGTGAACAATAGAGCTTTCTCCAAGGTTCCACGTAAATGTGTGTATAACCGTTACATCAATCATTTATCAAATTTCTCCATTAAAAGATACTTTTTTAATTTAATTTTAACAAATGTTGAAAAAATACATTTAGCTTTTTATAATGCATATAATATGGTCATAAAAAATGAATGCTGCCATTATGCAACCTTTTATGGCCACAGTAGACGGGTAGTCAGTCATGAGCTCGAGATCTATACTAGTAAAAGCAAGAAAAGTTATTCAATCAATAAAAACTGGAAAAATATAACCAAAAGTTTTTGAAGTGAAATTATCATTGAATATGTTCTGTGTTATCTTTTATAAAGGTGGTTGGCCACGATAGTCAAAGGTCATTCTCATGAACTCGTTACTAGCGTTGTTGGGTCGTGAGTTCGAATCCTGATGACGCTGATGACTTGTTGTGCAGAGGGGCTGATGTACGTTAAATCTGTCATCGTTAACAGTGATGGGAAAGTTTTAAAAGTGGGTTGATAACTCAGATGAAATCCTCATCATCTGACCACTGTTCACCATTATGAAGTCGGTGGCCAATAACCCTAATGTTATACTAGGCTAGAAAAGAGAAATCAAGTAAAGGAATGAAGGAATATTTTCCCTTCGTTCAGCAAGAGATGACCATTAAACACATTTTTTACTGCAATATTTGTGGTAAGTGTCTTGTGAATTGAAACCAGTTTTTCTACTGTAATGTTAATGGTTAATTTCACATTCAATAGTAAAGGTTCGAGGAAAGCGCATGGAATCGAAGTATAAATTCACAGAAACCATATTGTAGTGTTAAAACCAACTCTAGAGTGAACAAATACTTCAAAAACTTTTTCATTTCATTATGTAACCATTGTTTGCATTGAAAACTTTACCGATATCAGTAATCTTAAATGTATCATTGCTGCAACTGTAACTTCGGAGACGCTTTTCAAGACATGGGCAGAGATTTGCTATCATCTGGATGTTGGTGGAGCAACTAATTGCGCAACGTACCTAAACGTGTACTGAAATGGATAAAAATTTGACATTTATGTTTATTGTAGTA
>BMAV01000789.1:217681-235889 GCA_019973955.1 Trichonephila inaurata madagascariensis
GCAGCTAATATCCGGATACATGGTCATTCAAACACTTTTAGTGTTCTCGAAGCAATCCATTGTTTCTTTGGTGGTATATTTATCAGAGAACCTTTATGCGAAATGATATTCCAGCTTCTGTATTATCATTATCTTGTTGGATTTTAACAGTAAAGCATAATCCCACTCTAGTGATCTTGTAGTGATCATCGAAATTTTCGAAGAAAGCTGAAGTCTTTAATTAAATAGAGCAGTTGAGTTAGTTTTTAGTTAAGTAAATCTACAATATGTCAAGCCCATTCACTGAGTGGTAGCGTATCGCGCTTCCGCGCAAAGGGTCCAGGTTTAAACCCCGGGCTGGGCAAGGTCAACTCACCCTTTCATCTCTTCAGTGGGTCGATAAATGAGTACCAAGATTGCTTGGGAGCTGAACACTGAGGTTTTCATGTCAGACTGATCACATGACCGGAACATCTTATGCAACTCCGGGCCAAAGGTTATATGAAACTGAGATTTGGGCAAAGTAGGCCTTGGCCCTCTGTGGGATGTCTTTATTTTCGATGCCCCATGCTGTAGAACATTACATGTGTTTGTAATAAAAAGAGTAGAAATGCACAAAGTGATACTCCTTAGCTAACCATTTTGTAAAATTTTTAATGAGCTACGGATTGGTGTCTTACAATTGCAGACCTAGTATACTTTTTAGTGCGGCACCATATAGGCGGATATCAGTCGCCGCAGGTAATTTTGACTCCCAGTTTCCTCCTTAGAGGGAGGCACCTGACGATGCAAAACTGTACTAGGATTTAATTTTTCCGAGAGCACCCAAACGAAAGACACTCTAGGGATCTTTTACATGCCACATAATCATGCGACATGACCATTGTTGATTTTCTGGATCAAGAAATCCACCGACTTGGGTCGGGGTCGAACCCGCAACCTTAGGTGCAGAAGGCCAGCGACAAACCAACTAAGCCTTCCTGCTGGCTCCTTATCTAACTAAATTCATTCATTTTTCAATCATTAGACATTATTTTAATTCATAAGCCATCTTAAGAACATTTTTTTCCCTTTCCCCACGTGTACAAGTTTTTCTTACAAGGTGCTACTCAGGGAACTACAATTTTAACTATTCAGTTCATACTTTAAAATGAAAGTATGTAAATAAATTCACGAAATTGGTCATATAAATGAATTCAGATGTGTTGTTAAAACTAAAGTAGTGTCTTTTACCAGATATCAACGAATGCACTGAGAACAGTCACGACTGCGACCGCCGCTCACAAGTATGCGTCAACACCCAGGGCAGCTTCCAGTGTCAGACGAGGCCTGGACAACCTGCTTCAAACTGTGGAACGGGATACGTATACGACCCAACCAGAGAAATATGTGCAGGTATCAGACTTTTTGAATAATTCTTGCGTTATGTATTACTACTTTGCATTAGGCAATAAATGTACATTCCCGCGACTTAAATTAATATCGAAGGTAAAACAAATCGATAAAGAAAAATATTTACAATAGAAATTTTCGGGTCACATATACAAGTTAATTTATCTCTCGCATAAAGACCTTAGCAAGCCGATAATAAAGTGTAAGCTCAAGACTTGGATTTTAATTATGAGTAAACCATAAGGTAACATCAAAGTAACAATAACACACACTTCTTACAAGCAAACCCACAAATGGCCTGCGAATTGGGGTTGGGGAGAAAAGCCTGCTATTTATTGGAATTTTTTTTCAGCTTGTTTGCATGAGAATCTGGTGATTGGTTGATAGATTCACATGACGATACAATGGTTACCGCGAAAAAAAAAAGAAACCAATAAAAGTTAACTATAATAAACGTCATCACCATGGAAACCACATCACCAATTGATAGAAATATCAAGGTAACCAGATTGTAATGTTATCGCTCATCTTGGCGAATATAAACAACAACTTGGCACGTAGCACTCCTATATCAAATTAGCACCAAAAAGGTCCCGTTTCAAAGCTTTTATTTTACTACGAATTTGTGAAACTGTCCGAGAATATCCATTCTTTTTTTGAATTTGTCACAGCTTTTTTTATACACTGCCGAATCCCGGAGAGTTTCATCAAATTGTGGTTGTACGTATTTCTCGATTTCCCCAGATGTTAATTAAAGCTCTTATTTCTTCATTTGATCAACGTGCACAATCAATAACAGCAGCCATCTTTGAATAAATGAATTTCGGTCGCAATGACTCATGGGAAAATTTGAAAATGAACTCGCTTTTCTCCGCATTTACCCTGCTCCAAAGCATGTACAAAAATAAAACCCGCTTTTCAAACCGGTATAATACCAGCTCGTAGAATAAACGGGTCTAGGGAGAATCAGTGCCGGTATTTTGCCGGCAATTTTCGTCCATGTGAACGGGGCTAAAAGCCCAGTGACTGAGTGGTTAGTGCATCGCGCTTCCACACCACAGGTCCGAGGTTTAAACCTCGGGCTCGGCAAGGTTGACTCAGTCTTACATCCCTTCAGTGGATTGATAAATGAGCACCAAGCTTGCTTGGAAACTTAACACTGAAAGTTTCGCGTCAGATTGACCACCTGACCAGAGCCCAAGGTCACGTATACTGAGTTGGGCACAGTAGGCCTTGGCTCTTATGCGCTGCCTATGGGCTATTTGTGCCGAATTTCTTTAAAAAAATCTATTCATGTTCGTGAATATGCATGGGGCATATATGGCATATCATGTTCGTGAATATACATGGGCAAATATGCATATATGGGCGTTAATATGCACTCGAATTTAATTACAACTTTACTATTTTAACAAGTACCAGGAAATTATTCCTCACTTGTTGCTAAGATCCATTTCGTGTGTCATGGATGATATAAGTTCGTAACTATTTATACCTGTTCAATTATTTTTTCTGGTTTTGTCAAAAACTGCAATTTGAAATAATGATTACTGCGCTTTACTGAAATCTAAGCTTCAAACTCCTCACATGTATCTTGCTGTGTAGAGGGGCCGATGCACGTTAAATCTGTCGTGACTCAAAGTCTTCCCATTGGCGTGGTACGGAAGTTTGGAGATTGGTACGCTATCTCATGTGTAGTCCTTGTCACTTGACCGTGGTTCAGAATCAATATGTCCGATTTTTTTGAATTTGTAAGAAAGTTGGAATATGTATATTCTTTCTTCCATCTCTTATACTTCTTATGTTATTATTATATTTGCTTTGTATATTTGTATTACGTTCACGCACATGTATATGTATAGTGCAGTTACCTTTAAAATTATATTTTGTTATTTTACTGTCTTCTACATGTTATTTATAAAATGTAAACTATGATTTTTTTTTCTCAATAAAGATTGGACGTGAGGGTGGGTGTTTCCCGAGGGATCCGTTTGTAGCTCCAAACTCTTTTCGGGTGAGCTCGGTTCCTTTGGGCATTCCACCATTCCGCCAAAATACTTTGTGTAACTTCAAAGTGTGACGTTAAAAAATCAAATCAAACCTCACACATATCAATCTTTGCTACTTGATCGTAACATGAGAAAACATTGTCCATTATGAATAACCAATTGTAAATTCTGTAGTGTTTTAATAAAAGCGAAATTAAACTCTTATTCTGAAAGACTTATGCCTTTTTTTTTTGTATTATTATACCGTGAAAAAAATTTCGCCAAATGAAAAGATATTGCCAAGTGTCGCCAAATGCTATCGTTGTTATTATGTTTTCGAACATGTGCTGTGGCCGTGGTAGCCTAGGGGTCAAGATCACGGACTCGTGGCAGGCCTGTCATGAGTTTGAGCCTCGTTCCGCTGAAGACCCACCGTGGAGACTGGATTCAATGTACACTAGATATGTCTGGGCTCAAACGTCCTCCCGTTGGTGGGGTGTGGAAGTTAGAAGAGGGCATGCCAGCTCAGATGTCATCCTCGTCACTTGATCATGGTTGAAAATGACAAGGTCCGTCGCCAATAGCCCTCGTGCAGTTTAAAAGTATGATGTATAATTCTAACTCTAACGTGCGCTGGAACGGGTTTTCACTATTTACTGTAAATCGTGGAATTTGGCAACGTCCTTTGATTTGACGACATTGGTCGATAGTATAATACGACCCATTCTCCTGTAGTACAAGTATCCATTTTTTCCTATAAAAAGATGTTTATGACAGCCATCAATGCTTCTTTTTAATGTATTTTTCGACGTTCTTTTAATTAAGGTTACATTGACAACACATTTATTTTAGATCTGAACGAGTGTGGCGTGATTCGTCCTTGCAAGAGTGACCAGGTATGTGAGAACACCCCCGGAAGTTACAAGTGCGTCTGTGCACAAGGATACGCTTTGGACACTTTCACAAGAGAGTGCAAAGGTGAGTGCGTTCATGATTCTTTCTTCATTTTATATAATATATCTTTTTCTTAAGTGGTAAAAAACAATAATGAAGAACTTTTTCCATTCCGCTGATGATGGAGCAATGTAACTAATGGGTTTTAATGGTTAGGGAAATTCACATCTGGATAATTCATGAAATAAACAATATTTCTAATTATACAAAAAATTGAATCATTAACAATTTTTACTGTGCAATAACATGCAAGTTCTTTAATAGAAAGGATTGTATTTTCCATCTGAGGGGAAAGATTTAGTATATAGTTTTGCTTTTATTTTTTTTTCTTTGATTACGATATTCGCAATAAAGTTTTTGCTTATGTACTACATACATAATTGTGAAAGAAAATGTATTTCACTATTCGTTTGACTAAGATAATCATCAATATAATATTTAAAACTAAATGACTGTTTTTGTCCGACGTATTTCCAATGTAAATTGAGCTTATTGATGGTGTCTCTCATCTTCTCATTTATCTGTTACTCCAATCCTCTAAGTCGTACATCTAAATATTTGTATTTTTATTTCTTCTACTTTTAACTCGTGTAATGCAAGATTGTCACAAATTTTCAATTGTATATGAATCGTTGAAAATAAAATATAATCAAGTGTAATATTTTTTTTTTTATCTTTTCGCAGACGTAAACGAATGCCAATTGCAGCTTCACGCATGCGCAGAGAGCCAGCGTTGTGACAACACAATCGGGTCGTACACTTGCGTACGTACCACCAGTTGCGGTACAGGTTATACACTCAATGCGGCCCTCTCGCAGTGTGAAGGTAAATTTTTTTCTTTAGTGTTCTGACATTTTAACTGTTCTCCTAACTGATAAGATTTAATTTGATCTCATGCAAAATCTCTGAGAGAAACTTCTAAGCATAGCGCATAATAGACTCCGAATTTCAAATAAATATACAGTGAAATACGTTTAACGCGAAAACGCTTAAGGTATCCGACTACGTTCGGAACCGTGATTTTGCAAAAGCTTATAAACGAATATTTATGATATTTAGTGTCACTTAGATTAGAATACATGCATAAAATTGTTTTAAGGACATTATGACAAAAAAAATTATTTAAATACAGTATTTTGGCAAAAAATTAACTTAGAATAACTTTTTTCTCCAAATGTTCTCATTTTGTAAAAAATGCTTCTATTGTATTAATATTTTGCCTGGATACAGCTCAGACCTCTATACAAAAGCTCAACTTATGATTTTTGAAAAATTCAAATTATTTTCAGAGTTACAACCATTTGAAATAATTATCGGCGTATTTTCTTAAAATTTCTCCCCTCTGTTTTCGTAAAACATGGATAAACCGACTTCCGAGTTATGCACTTCAAAAATTCTAGTTGAGCCTCTGTACAGAGGTTTGAGCTGAATACAGGCAAAATATTAATACAATAGAAGCATTTTTTACAAAAGGAGAACATTTAGAAAAAAGGTTGTTCTAAGTTAATTTTTTGTCAAAGTATTGTATTTAAATATTTTTTTTTGTCATAATGTCCTTAAAACAATTTTATTCATGTATTTTAATCTAAGTGACACTAAATATCATAAATATTATCCATTTACACGCTTTTGCAAAATTACGGTTCCGAACGTAGTCGGATACCTTAAGGTGAAATATTGGTTAACACGAAATTATACAAAGGTCCTGCCAAACTACCACGCATTTTCATGCTTTTTTTTTCTGAACACGAAAAGGTTTCCCTTCTGCAATGAACAAAATACGGAAAATACCAACCGAATTGGACTTTCCTATTGTATTATCGGAAGAACTCATTGAAGTAGATGATAATGTGTGTACAGCCCCAATTATGACAGAGAAAGACATTTTCGAGTTTGTTCAAAGTTAAAAGAAAACATTGATGCAGATTCCGAGGACGAAAATGAAATGAATAATGTAGCTCCTGTTCCCCCAACATCCAAAATGAGTAACGTCATGAAAAGTAGGCGCAGTTATTTAGACGCACATTCCAACGGGGAAATGAATAACAAAATGGACGACATCGAACAATTTGTTGACAATCTGATGCTAAAAAACAATACAAAGGAAAATATCAGATTACTTTTCAAAAACTGAATAAATGTTTTTTTCTCCAGAAAATTTGAAAACTTTGTATTAAATTTCTTTAAGTTCTTGTGAATGTTTTTGTTTCATTGATTTTTGTTAATTATATACATATATATACATATTTAGGTAAGGGAAACAAACTCTAATAAACTTAATTTTGTTAATATAAGGCTTTTTTTTTTTGTAACATCCTTTAACACGAAAAAATATTTCAATCTCTTCAGTTTCGTGTTAAGCAATTTTCACTGTACTTACAATAACTTTGAAAGAAAACTCATCTTTCTTTTCATAATACTCAGCGTTCTAGAGCATTATACCATTTTTTGTAAATTCTCAGGTTTTCTACGAAATTTTAATCCCTTTTCATCTTTTTACCATCAAATTATTCAAGAAAACAAATCATACAAATTATTCAAAAACACTTATTGGACTTCTCATCTATATGGACAGCAAGATTATAGACAATTTTATAGAAAATAAATGCTCCTTTTCGAATGAAATTCTTTACCTTAGATAGTGATGCTTTGAACCCTTGGACCCTTATGCAAAGCAGGCTCCCTGTGCGATTCTTTTAAGCAGACAGTCGTACAGATGGTAACCTGTAACAAATAAATGTGCGTGACTTACAATGTCACAAACCTAGGTACAAGCTGATTCGACCGACTGCCTTCCTTCGACTGAATGAGTAACGGTGGTAAGTGGTGGTAAATGCCTAAACACAGACGATGGACATTAAACAATATAATCTTGCTATTGTTATTAGTTGGCGTATAATGGATCAAAATTCTAAGAGCTTTAGAGAATAAGTTCCGAAATAACATTTGAAGGTTTAAATTATTCGGATTATGACCTTATTGAGGGGAAGTAGAGAACGAGACGAGGCTCTAGATCAGCGACTCATGCCATAAAACGTTCCTGATTGTAGATCCTGCTCATGCGAGTATTTTTTCTTGCGATGGCTTTATCAAGTTCAACAAATCTCTGCGCCGCCCATCCGGTATAGTGGTTAGTGACGCTGACTGCGGTAACGTAGGGCCTGTGTGGGTTCGAATCCCGGAGAAGGCATGGGTGTTTGTAAATGTATAATGCCTTTGCGGCATGGAGGTATAGTAAATTGCCGTCGAGGGAAGAGAGGTGGGAGGCCCCTGACTACTCCCAGGGTGTTCTCCCTCAAAATTGGAGTGGAACTGAGAAAAATCATATTCTCACCTGCATGGTGCTCAAAGCTAAAGCTAACGACAGGCATAAAGATCTGGCCCTTAGCCGCGATGAATTTCGTGGACCTTGATCTGATGTTACTGTCAACCAGGTGGCATAAGTAAATAATAATAAGTAACAACAACACAAATCTCTGCATCATAACTACATTTAAAACGTGGCAAATTCTTCTATATTTGTGCACTCTTTAAGAGGCTTACTCAATGAAATAAATCCCTATGTTTTAAATGAATTTCTGAGTAGATAGAAGAATTAAATAGAATATAGGATGAGTTCGTTCATCTAAAAAAGTAGATCCAAGGTGGTTTTTCTGAAGAGTTCCTCTCGATCTATACAGCTCTTCTTTGCTAATTCATTCATTAAATCTGTTTCTTTCTTTTTAGATGACGACGAGTGCCTGTTGGGGACGCACAACTGTGGAGCAGGATTCGCGTGCCGCAACACCTTGGGCTCCTTTCGTTGCGACCGTGTCAAATGTCCTGCGGGGCAGAAGCTGTTGACCGACGGATCTTGCAAAGTGGTCGTCTGCGGGACGGGTATGGAACACGACAACGACGGTAACTGCATTGGTAAGTTTTCTTTTGCAGCTGACTCTGCTTTAGGTTCAGGCGCATTTGTTCAGTTCCTATTCTTATACAGAAGGTCGTTCACACTTTCTGGAAACGATTTTGTAATTCACTTTCTGGTTTGCATTTTGAGATAAAATTTTAGAAACTTCAGAATAATCGTTTGCTAAGGTTTTTTTTAATTGGAATGTATAATAAAAGATTTATTTAAAAAAAAATTGCTCCTAAAGCTGATAAATTGCTCAAAAGTTACGCAATTAAGCTTTCCAAGGAGAAATATTCGTATCAACAAATTAAAAAAAGTGATGTAAAAATATCAGTTGAATTTAAATCAAAGATATTTATAATACATTAAAAGCATTTTAGCAGAAAGTAAAAATGAAAACATGGCCACGAAACTACATCCTAAAACTACTGCGAAACTACGCAGGCAACTATCACGAAAGTGAAGTCTCTATCTTAAAAGAAAAGCTGCCAACTCAAAGATTCATTCCATTGAAACTAATAATGTCTTCCAGAACTTTAAATCATTCATAAGGATTTAAAGTTGAAACAGATGTTTAAACCTAAAGTTCGTCTTCTTTTTCAATTCCTACTATTAGCTCACCCTCTCTCTATATTTATTTGTTTATCTTGGTGGAATTTTCAATCGTTAATAAAATACATTTCAAAGCGCTCCACTGAGCTGAAATTTTATATACATGATTATTTTGGATGAAAATACAATAATTTAACTATAATTAGTAAAAATTAGTTGATTAAAACTAGTTATTTAAAGAATTACAAATAAAGCCACGTTGGCATCATTTTTGGCGACTTAGCGACCGTTTTGGTGACTTGTGTCAAAACTTGAAAAGGTTTTTTCTCGCGTTTTAAAGCATTCAGTTGAACTAAAATTTTATAGACACAATTGTTTTGGATGACAATTCGATACTTTAATGATAATGAATAAAAATGAATTACCACTTAATGTTGTGATTCTGTCCTATGTATATACATATTTATATTAATTGTAACTATTTAATAAAAAGTAACTAAAATAAAAATTTTCTATTTTAATCTGATTAGGAATTGACTTAAAATTTTTTTAATATTACTTGTTAAAAATATATTGCTGGAAAAAAAAAAGAAAATTGTTGAAAATTATGTAAAAAAACGCCTAGCTGCTGAAAAAGGGGAATTTGTGGTAAGAGTCGATGAGGTGTGGGCATATTTAAGTGACTGTAGTAAAAAGAAGATGAATTTTCTATCGCTCAACTGACAAGAATGACTGTACGAAATGGCTTCGTCAGTGTACAGTAAAGTTCCTACAGGAGTTTGTGATAGTTACAGGATTTTCCAATTTAAAATCAAAAAAAGTTTCAGGTAAATTCAAAATTAATTCACTCTACTATTAGCAGAATATTTTGGAAGCAAATTATGAAGAAGAAATTCGAACTTTTCATGGACAGGGCATTCATAGGTTCAGCTTCATACGGATAAAGACTCTAGTCACACGTCCAAGTCATCCGCCGCTTATTCAGCAAAGAAAGAATCAATCAAAAAAGGAATAAAGTGTATCCCATTTGATGAAATACATGTAAAATTAACCTAAGCTTCGACAATGGACTTTCGTGATTCCTATTTATTAAAACGAGCCTTAGGAAAACGGCACCCAAGAGCACTGAAAGGACTTTGGAAAGCTTTTCGAGAGGAATGGAATAAAATTTGCATGACAGTACTAAGAAAAAGTTTACTATCGTGAAAAATTCGATCTAGAGCTGTTGTCAAGAATCATGACTATTAGAAAGAAGCAAATTTTCCCAAAAAATACACTATTTAATGATAAAAATTAACTATCAAAATCGTTTTCACACATAAAGTGTGAACGACCTTCTATATTCTTGTCAATATAAATGAAATCGTTCTTTAATATTTTGTTTTAAAACTAAATTTTACTTAAATGATTTCAATTGCATGTATTTTACAAATACATAGACATTTTCAGCCACTTAGACTAAAAATTTTATATTTAACGTGGACATTTATTTGCATATTATAACGAATTGGAAAAATTAATTTTCGAAAAAGAAAGAGATCCATCTGAGAAAATGTCAATAAGCTCAATGTAAGTTGTAATAAGGATTAAAAATATTTTCTACTTTTTTTTGTTTAAAGAATTTTCCCTTGTGTATTGAAGTTTCTGAAGGTGGAATGTAGGCAATCTGTAGTTGTGTCTTTGACTTTATGGCAGCATAAAGCTCACGGTGTTTTCATGAAAATTGGTATTTTTGTTTAGTCTGATTTTGATTTAATGATGTTAGAATAAAATATCAAGGATTTTTTTAATGTCTCATGTCCTTTTAATTTGAAACCGGTATTCTTTTTGAAATATAAATCTATGACCAATGATTAAAGTTGCGATGTGCATGCCGTGTGTTGAGTCTGAGATTTCGATTATAAGGAAAAAGCATTGGGCGAAATGATGCAGATTGCTATATATCAAAAAATCAATCGTCGAGTTGCTGTAGAATGATATTAATTAAAATTAACTCCATTTTTGAAGTAAGTTCACAGAAGACGTTTTTTAAATTTCAGACTGAGACATTATACAGTTCTTATGACCATATTCATAAAATTATTAAATTTCCATAATTCATGAGAAATCTCTCACAAAAGTTGAAATAAATATTGGGACAGTTCAGAGAAACTCACGCACAGTGTAGATAAGCCCTTTTATGACTTTATATGTTTTAAATTACGTTAGGTTATAATTATTTTTTGTAGATTAAATGATTTCAGAGTATACACTCGACAAACACAGAATAATTTAACATAAAAAGGTAAGATATGTGCAAGCTAACACAAAAACTTTTGAATTTGCACGTTGTCCTAAGTCTAAATTGACATACTTCAAGCTGTTTACATAAAACTATAATGGCGTCAGCTGATTTTTTTTCAGAAGAAAAATAATTTCACATCAGTCTTTTCTCTCTAACACGCATTACACGTGCACCTAGAAAATGCACTTAACTTTTACTCTTTGATATTTAATAACCAATTGAATAAATACTGAATTGATTAAATGGGCTTGCTATCAGAGAAATGTGTGGCTAGTAAAGATAGAATAGAATTAAAATACTTATACAATGTAAAATTAAAATAGCATCCATCCATTCATACAAACAAAAATATCGATAGTCCTTTTTTCTTTCATGATTTATTTTTCAATTCCTACTAATAGCTCACACTCTCTATTTATATTTATCTTGGTGGAATTTTCAATCGTTAATAAAATACATTTTAAAGCACTCAATTGAGCTGAAATTTTATATGCACGATTATTTTGGATGACAATACAATAATTTAATTATAATTAATAAAAATTAATTGATTAAAACTAATTATTTAAAGAATTACAAATACAGCCACGTTGGTATCATTTTTAGCAACTTGTGTCAAAACTTGAAAAGGTTGTTTTTTTTTTCGCGTTTTAATGCATTTAGTTGAACTGAAATTTTATATACACGATTATGTTTTGGATGACAATACGATACTTTAATGATAACTAATAAAAATTAATTACCACTTATAATGTTGTGATTCTGTCACATGTATACACAGATTTATATTTGTTGTAACTATTTAATAAAAAGAAGCTAAAATAAAATTTTTCTTTGTTGATCTCAGTAGGAATTGACTTAAATTTTTTTTTTACATTACTTGTTTACTGTAATAATTACAGAGTATTAAATCTACGCTGTTCATTAACTGAATCATTTCAAATTTTAATAGACAGACCCTAAGATATTTTGGCTTTCTGGGGATAAAGTACTTAATAAGAAAAGATGCTTAAGTCTTCATTAATTTTTTTTTAAACAGCAACTTTGTCGCCTTTTTCTTACAATAAAAAATTTGAAAAAAGCTATTTTTTTGTGGGGTCCAGTGTGCTATATTGAAAATTTCGACTTGTAAATTTTTTGAAGAACTATTCTCACCAAGAGAATTTTAATTTTTGTTATAACTATTACGCCTATTTAGCTTTCGTCTGCGTGCTTTTTAAAACAAGGATAGTGTGTACACCACTGTCCTAAATAAAAATCATACATGCATATTTTAATTCAGAGGAGCACATGAGCTTCTTACATTAGAATTTATTTTAATTTTAATATTTCCACTTTGATTGCAAACGATTACGAACTGATATAAATAGAATGTAATTGGACTGATATAAATGTAAAAGGAGCAAGTGTCTTAAAAATTCTTTTTATCTTTACTTCTTACTTAAGATTTGATTATTTCTGTTTATATTTTTCCCATTATATTGTTAATTTAACAGTATTTCTTGAGAGTTTTACTATTAAAAAAAGTTTTTCAAAGTATTTTATTATGCTTTTTATTTTGATTACTATTAATGCTACGCACTTAATAGATATTTATGGAATAATCGCTAAGGGAACTGGGATGTTCTCGATAACGCAAAACAAGCGAAATTTCGATTTTCGAAGGAATATTACTTTCAAAAACAAAAAGACTATAAATAAAAAAAATATGTCACACAATCTGTATATTTTTCTTAATATACTATAACATAAAATTTTTAAGTGTGTACAATATATTTTCGAAATATAAGGTTTTGAAAAAGTACACTCCAAAAGGAGCTTTCATACACATGATGTTGATTAGGTACCGGTAGTTTTCCTTTAATAACATATAAAACCCCAAAACAGGCTGTTTTGGTTACGAAATTGTACCGTTATTTAAATTCTCCAGGTTTTTTTTATAATTCATTGTTTCGAATTTTTTTTAAAAAATTTGAATCTTGACTTTTTGAAATTTTGATAAAAATGGTAATTTTTTCTTAGAAATTGGGCAACAAAAATAAAAATACTAACATCTTATAAATTAGGTTAGTAGCATTAAATGCATTATTATTCAAAAGATCATACCAAGTTTCACTAAAATATAATAGATTTTTCTACGGATGTACCTAAAAAGTAGAAAAACACATTTTGAGTAATATGAAAATAAATAAATGGTACAACTTCCTAAAATTTGATATTTAAAACATTCTAGATTTGTATTCATCTTTGCATGAACACTTCTAAAGCATTATTCCTTTTATTTTGTCTTTCAACAATCTTGACCTCTTTGCTGGCTTTTTGAACTGTCATCTCGGCTTCACAAATTTTATCTTTGTTAATTTTTCGAAGTCCTTCACGAGTGTTAATCCTTGGATTTATTTTTACTTCTCTTCATACTTCTGTTCTTGCATGTGTATCTTCATTAAAACATATCAATGTGCTCATTACACCAATTTGCAATTTTTTTTTGCTCACAAAATGTGTTTTTGGAATTGATTCCCTACACAGTTATTGTAGCTTTCATTTGGGTTCTGGGTACCGTCATGCAAATATTTTAGTTCAAGTTATTTTGCAGTTAAGTCTCTAAATGTATGTTTTAAAAATTTTGTATATGTTTCTAATTATGTTTTTAAGCTTAAAAGAAACTGGTTTTGTGAGGGAATGTTTATAGATGTACTTTTCTCCAGATCCAAGGCATTTGTTGCAATCGCTGTTGTTTACATTTTAAAACTGCAATTACGTGGATATTAAAGCTTTGAACCTATACTTTTTTGGAATAGGCATTAAATTTAATTTCCTTTAAGATAAAAATTGAAAAATCGCTTTTTTAGGGTTAATGTACATGTTATGCACACTTAAGACTTGACCATTTTGAATTCGTGAACGTAGTATTGAATACAGAGCCCTACATAAATTTACTACTACTATTTGGTTCCTCAAATTTAAACTAAAGCATAAATTTGAATGCAATAATGTACATCCGAATGAGCAATACTTCGTGAAGGTTTATTGAAATCATTCATTTTCATTTCAGTTTCTGACAATATTTCTTAAGAATTAGAATTCCACAAATGAATCGTTAAAATGGACATAAAATTATTTTTAGAAATCAAAGAGAAAATTGACTCAAGAGAAGCTTTCAGATCCTTCAGTTGCACTTTATTGCATTCAAATCCATGTACTAGTAAAGGCGCGAGGAAGAAAGTAGAATTTTCATAGGATTAATACCACGTTCTCTAATTCAAAAAATGGCTTGCGGACAAGAAATTTAACTTTACAAAGCACGAGATTATTACTTTTAAAAATATTATCCCGATGATTTCGTTATTTTCAGACATCAACGAATGTGCTCGAAATTCTGCATGCCGATTGAACCAGCGATGTATTAACACGGTGGGTTCTTACAGATGCCAGAACCTCCTCAACTGTGGAGCCGGATTCGAACTCAACGATGTCGGAGATCAGTGCGTTGGTACGTAAGACTGTAAAAAAATTTGTTGTCCTCTAAATATTGCCTCATCGAATTAAACATTTTTAAAATTCCAAATGAACTCTTTTACAGTAACAATAATACTTTCGATGATGTATTGATTCGTTATTAGTAAAAAAATGTATTTTACTTTTTCTTATTATGTCCATCAGAAAGTTCTTAGAACAGATCTATTTTAAAAGCACACCCCTCCCTCTTGCCTTTTTTAAGAACTTCTGTCATATAGGACAGCTTATCGGATAAAACAACTTTTGAGGGCTTAGAAAGTTCCAAATGTGCAGTTTTGTCATGAGTTAAAATTTGAATCAAGTCTCGTTTTTATTTTGCAGACGTAGACGAGTGTGCAAGACGCATTGCCGAATGCGGAGCCGGTCAGACGTGTCGTAATCGACAGGGCGGATATGTTTGCGAATGTCCTCGAGGATACAGTCTCAGCAATCAAAGAGTGTGTGAAGGTAATGATGAAACATGTTCTGTATAAAAAACAACCCGAAAATAGTAACTCTTTTGAAAAAAAAAATATTTTTTAGATGCCAATATCCTTTTAGCCTTTTTTCTATAAAAAAGATTATTTTTTTGAGAATATTGAACAGACACTCACTAAAAGAAATTATTTCTTCTACCTTTTACTTTCACGTTAGTTTATCAAAGTCTTTTATATATTTGTTTTATCTCGCATACGGTAAAAAAATACTCTTCTTTAAGGCTGTTTTCGGTTAATGTTAAAGAATAGGACCGAATTTGGAACATTTTTTTTAGATATATAGACTATCTTTTAGAGAGCAGCATTTTTTTATCATACTTCCAATTTTTAACCGAGTTGAATCATTTTTTCTGGTGTAAAATGTGTTTCGCTTTTTTTTTCTCCTACACCGTAATGTTAAATGGGATATGCCTTCACGTATTAAAACAAAAAAGAAAGTATTCATGGAATATTTTGAAATTTTTAAAAACACTATATTGTTAACAGAGGTACGAGTTATAATATTACAAATTTCAATGGAAAAATTGGGTCATTTTTCTGTCTGAAAATGTGTTTCGCGTTTAGTTGGAGCTCTCGTACTTTTACCGAAAACAGCCTTAATGTAAGTAAACAAATAAATAGCATTAATTTTTAGTTTTATACGAACTCTATTTTTAACGTATATTTGTTCGAGATGGAAATCAAAAATAGTGAGCAAATAAAGACTTAATGTTTGCTTATGAAGTTTTATACAGAAAAAAATAATTGAAAATATAGAATGAGGGGAAGAGGTTGAGAGATCTGTTTTTAGTACAGTGTTTCTCAAACTTTCAATTCTTACGATCCAATATTTTATCATAATTTTCATCGTACCCTCCCCCATATAATATCAATGTATTAAATTCAGTAATACTATAATTTGACACTAAAGCTACAATACGACTTAAGTCTCTCAAGTGCAACCGGCGTATATAAGCGTCTACCTCATCCAAAGTGTTAATTGCCCCCTTTCACTGCCCTGTGCACTGCTATCCATAAACTTACGCCCAAAGCTATGGAATACAATAAAAGGGCATCGACAGTGTTCGCGAAGGATTTTTACTGATTTATATTCCTTTTGTCTCCCTCCCCCCAATGCATCACATACGCTCGCCTACGTGTAGAACAGTGGCATTGGGAAGCGAATAGCGTGACTTTTAATCAGTAGTTAAGGGATTAATTATAAATTGAACAAAAATTATCAAGATAAGTATTAATTTTTGTATATAATTTTATATAGGACAAACCCATGGGGTCACTGATTATTATGAAACTTTTTCTTTTAACTTAGTATTGTTAAATTAATTATGAAATACATTGTGCAGTACTGATACATTTATAAGTGTATATCAGTGAGAATGTGTATTTTATTTTTTATTATGTCAGAATGCATTTTTTTTACCTTCAGTAAATTAATAATTTTTTAAAATCTTTTGTTTTCGACTTTTCAATAAGTTCTCGCCCCCTTCGTAGAGTAATCACGCTCCCCAGTTTAAGGAAGGCTAGTTTAGTAGACTATTGATCTTGTAACGTCTTCGATTGATGCGAACCCCACCCTGCCAATTCATCTGAAATCACCCTATCCATCCATCACCAAACAGATGTTGGATGACAGGTGCAGGTGGCCATGGGGTCGTTGTTTGTTGACTGGCCTCGGACAAGCGCAGACATCTGGTCTGGAATCTACAATGGCTAAGGAATGCCGTTGTCAATAGGCATTCCTTTATGAAAGTTTTGAATAGAAGTCGATGCATTGAGAGTGGGGCTGTGAAGCCCAGGTGTGAGATGAATGGATGTGAGTTATGGCGCCCTTGGATTCCAGACGGACGGGGAATGTGTTTGTGTTTGCCGCGTAAATGAGAGACGAAGGTGGCCCGGGGACGAGGGCAGACCTTTTCTTTGACCTGCCAATGAGGAAGACGAGGGAAGACCCTTTTCTTTTTTGACCTGCCAATGAGGAAAACGAGGGGCGTGTGGTGGACCCGCCCCTGGTGTTTAAAAGGGGTGCATTTTTGGAAAGACACGGAGAGAGAGAGACGGAGGGAGAGAGAGACGGAGGGAGGAAGAGAGACGAACGGACGAGAAGAGGAAACCTGAAAGACTTGGAGAGATAGAGCCATGGAGTAAACTGGAGCCCGGAAAAGCTATGGACTGACCTCGAGTGATAAAGACTGTCCGCCCGGCCTTGGCCTATTTAATGAATTTTTTTTTGAAGCTATTAAATTCTATTTAAATATATTAAAGTATGGCTGTAACAAATTTTCTTGTGTACGAATGACTGACGACGTTACAATCTTCTATTATAGGTACAAAGCTCGGGTCTCATATTTCCAAGCGAAATACCATCATGCTACAGAGAATTAAGATTAATGTTAAATATGTCAAGGTCCCAAGTCTGCATACCTTAGATCAGCATTCACCAACTTTTAGAACTCTATGGACCACTAAATTCATAATTTTATATTCTGGTGGATTACTAATATGATTGACCACTAACTATATTATCACTTATTTACGTCTCTATTTACATTTCCATATTACTAAAAAGGAACTTCATGAAAAGCAAGAATAAACTGGCAACGCAAACTAATATCAACTAACTGAAGTGTTATGCCAAGAATTTATCGGTGTTGCCAACTTTCACTTTCAAATGTCTTGATACACCAGTAAAAATAGTTAAGAATTCGCTAAATCGAGAAAAATTTCTCTAAAGGTTATAGCTAAAGTTTATTTTTAAAAAGTATAATCTATATTTCTTAATAAGTTTTGTTACTCATTATTATCGAAACTTGAATTTTTAATAAAAATATGAATAATATCTTAATTTTTCTGCAAACTATCAAAATTTTTCTTGGACCACGGACTGGCGACGGCTACCTTAGGGTACGATGCAAACTCAGACGTCGATTTCGTCAGTTGACCTTAGCTCATATTTACGGGATATATTCTAAACCCATAATTAGGGATTGTATAAAATCAACCAATATATAAAATAAACATTTATATGCAGGGAATATCAGGTTTTACATATGAAGATTACATGTTATATTTACAATACTGTGCAAGTATTAATATTTCTCCATCATAAACTTAAAATCTTCCTTTCGTAATTCCTTAAGATTTATTTTTGGAGGAATTCAGAAAAATGGAA
>BMAV01000789.1:240889-257961 GCA_019973955.1 Trichonephila inaurata madagascariensis
AATTAATTTAATAAATAAAGCTTAAACGAATATTGTTCTAATATTTTCAGATATCGACGAGTGCCAAGAACAAAACGTGTGCAACGACGATAAAGCGGTGTGTCTGAACACCAGAGGAGGGTACAAGTGTAACAGGATAGAGTGTCCACCAAATTACGTTCGAGATAAAGACCATAGAAAGTAAGTTTTTTTTTAAATCTTTAAAAATTTAAATAAGATTTCGTTAAACGATAAATGGAAACTAATTAAAATTTTTCGTCAGTTACATATATACGAGTTTGGTTTTATTGTAGCTTGTTGATAAAAGTCATGCAATTTCATATTAATATAAAAAATGCTGTAACCATTCATTATAAATATTATTAGTTGTGGCCGTGGTAGCACAGCGATTATGGGTCCCGAACTTACGACCGGCAATGACGGTATTGAAACTTAGTGCCCATGAAAGCCCGCTGTATAGAGAGACTTATGCATGTTAAATTTGTCGCGGCTCAGTCCTCACTTTGGCATGGTGGGGGAAGTTTAGACAGGGGGGAGGGGGTACCAGCTTAGGTGTCGCCATCGTCACTTGACCGTGGTTCAGAATTGCGTGGTCCATCCCCAATAGTTATTGTGTTGCTTCAGGGTGCGATGTAAGTTAAAATCAAATCAAAGTTTATTAGTCCCGAAAAAAGTGTGTAAGTGAAACTTAAATTGAATTTGGATTCTTCTCTCTCTTTTTTTTAATAATGCCCTTTCCGTTGCCATTGCGTATAAATAACATAAGCGTATTTTAATCATAATACAGTAATTAATTATACTATTTAGGTTAATTTTTCATTATTACTAGAAAAATTACTGTGGAGAATGCTTACTTGCGTTTCACATATCACATCGGGGTGATACTCTGATTTTAAACAACTTAAGCGTGTTAAAGGGGAAAGAGGGATTACCATTCTATAATTTTCATACTGGTACAATTTGTCTACAATTTTTATTTTTCGAAGATGATTTTGCTTACGAAATGGTACGTATGCCTATTTAATTTGAATGAAATTTAATATTGTATTTTTTTTTCTCTTAGTAGCATCTCAAATTTTATATTCGCCATTTTCTTTTTGAATGACTGTCAGTAAATGATGGGAATCAAAATGGTGTACTCAGCTTTTCCTTTTTCATTTCTTTATGAATCTATAGGAATACCAGAAATTAAACATTAAGTCTAGAGAAAAAACAAGAATATGATAATTATGGCTAGGCGAAAATTCAAAAATGCTGGTAGAACACTATTATTTGGTATGATTTTTATTGAAAAAAAATTTATTGTCAGTGAGCGTCAAGCAAATGTATCAAATAAAAAGCATTCTGTTGATCATTCGATAATTACAATACTGACACGAGCTTAATTATTTCGAATTTCTTGGACGGCTTTCTTCAAGCATGATTTTTTTCTTATGCGCAAGATTTCTATGGTAACCAAATACTTTTAGCAATGGAGCATACTTCAAATTTACAATACATTTTTAGACACTCATCTATTTTTTAGGCTTGAGATAAATATTAAACATTTATTAATATTATCTTGATCCTGGCTTATTTTGGTCAAAACCCGCAAAATTTCATCCTTTATTTGATCGAAATTCCTGCTTAGACTTCATCTTCTCTTCCTTTGGGAAAATAAATTTTCCAAATCGAATTAATCCCATGTCCTTGGCGACTTTGGCTAACTTTAACTGACCTTTGGCGAATTGTTACCAATTTTAGCAATGGGCTAAGTGATGTAGTAGTATGGATTTGTATCAATGATATGGGGCCCTCAAACTACAGGATCCCAACATGTGTAATATTTTGACACTTTCAAATAAGTTTTATTAATGTGATCATTTTTATTTATTTCCAAAAAGAGGGTCACCAAGGAAATTAGATGCAATGCTCATTCGGAACTAGCTAAGCCAGTGAATGTGCTAAATTTGTGTGACGTCATAATCATAAGATTGATGCAATCACGTTGTTTCCAGCTAATTAGTTCATGTGTCTCATTGTTGCCCCATTTGATTTTAAAAGGTACATATTTATCAACAGTAAAAACACCCATAGGTAAACAAAAGGCACTTGATTTAAAAGTACCCATTAAAATATTAGAATTTTTATTTTCAAAAACTTCTTGAAATATCTTGATACTGGGTCATCATCAACCAATTATCAAATCTGAAATTGTATCTGGATTTTACATGTGCAGCAACAAGTATGAATCTAATGTCAGTTTCGAACTCAAAAGAAAACATGGGATTACATTTATCACGTGAATGTCATGAATTTAAGCCATTTTCATTAGGATGGTATAAAATAGGTTGTGATAATCTGTAAAATCTTTGGTGATAAATCTCAGACTTGTGAGTATCTTTCTTATTCAGTATTGATACAAACAGGTACTATACAAAGTTTGAACTTATTGAAATAAATTCAAGGGTTAAAAGAGAAGCTGAAAAAGCTTAAATTATTCACTCCTTTCCTTTTTCAAAAAAAAAAAAAAAAAAATGCATTAAGTATTTATTAATGGCCGCAGATATCTTCAGTACATCAGGCCCTAGTAACCATCAAATACCTTATTAAATATCATAATCCAGATCGATGTGATCGAAAATCTCATGCAAGAGAACAAAGCATTAAACGATATTACCAAACCAATGTTGCTGCAAGTTGGAAATAATATAGAATTATTACTCCATTATATCCACCAACCTTGCTTCTGGATCAATGTCACAAGGCTACTAATCGACAAAACTGGACAAGATTAACGGTAGGTCAGGGGTTTTCCTTTCTTTTAATCATAGAGGCACTCCCATCTTAGTAAGAAAAATTGCTTTCTGTCGTACTGAGGCAGAGAAATTCGGGAGCAATTTTAATCAAAAAATTTAACATGTCCTTGATTGTATATCTGAAATAATAAGAAATAAGAAGATGATTTTTAAGAATCTTAAATCCAATTGCTTATAAGATAATTCTACAGATTCCTTACCCTTTTTCTTGCAGCCGTTGCAAGCGATCCTCCAGGGACTGTGTACAGGGCAGCGCGGAGTGCCTCAAGGACCCCCTGTCCTACTCGTACAACTACATCACCTTCGTGTCCAAAATGCGACTGCCCCTCTCCGGACAGCTGGACCTATTCACCATGAGAGGACCTCGCTTCCAGAGTACCACAGTTCAGTTCTCTCTGGAGTTGAAAGACGCCAGAGCACCCCAGGGGACGCCTCCAGCCACCAAGGAGTTCTTTCACTTGAGGAGGACCAACTACAACGAGGCCATGATATCCCTCATCAAGACTATCCAGGGTCCTCAAGAAATAGAACTGGATCTCATCATGAAAATCTATCACAATGGCCTCTTCGGTGGAACGGCTGTTGCAAAAATATATATATTTGTCACCGAATATGAATTTTAAGACTTATTGACTGACGAAAAAACCCATTTCGGATTCTAGATTGTGTTGTTCGTAGGATAGTTTTTTTTTAATTATAAATAGCACATTTGTTTTATTTTTTACTTATTCATTTTAAGTGTCAGGTGTGTCTGTAGTTTGTTTTTTCCTAATGGTTTACCTTAATAGTATTTCTAGACAATGTTAAATAGGGAAGGATTTTTACTCCGATATGACCTAATGTTTGCAAACTGCTCATCGAAATGTTTTATTTTCAGTATTTTTTATGTTATTTCCTCTAAACTCAGTGAAACTGCTGATTGCCAAAAAGTGGTTTTAATTGGGTTGGTTTAAGGTAAAGTTTTATTATAAAAGTTTAAATCTGGCTCAGGTTCATTATGAAAGTTCAAATTTTTGAGTATTGCATTTTTTTCCCATTTTTTTAAAAATATGTTTATAGATGACTTGTATAATGGGAAATTATAATGCTAAATTCAAATTTTAAATATTTTTATAAAATTGTATGTTCAATAAAAAATTTTTCCTAAAAGGGAATCTTTTTAATCTTAAAAAATGTCAGTTTTGATGTGTTAAAATGAAAATAACGAATTTTCCTTGAATAATGTGTGAATTTATCATTCAAATAAATATGCTTATTGTCATTCGCGTATTTCATTAAGAAAGAAGAAAAAGTCGCAGTTAAAGTAAACCAAAACAGAGAAATAAAGGAAAAGGCAGAAAAAATCAGCAATGTAGGGCTTTGAAAACTATGCTTATGAAATAATTTCACAGCGAAAAGATTTTCTGTTTGAAAAGAAAATCGTAAGAGGAAGATATACGACTTAAAGTTTCTAATTGTTTTCTGGTCTGCAATTTTTTTTTCTCATTGGTTTAGACATAATATAATTTTCATTACAGCTTTTCAAATTTTGATTAGATTAAGTTAATTTTTTCAAAACATTTGTAGTCCAATGCGATTAAAAAACCAACAAGATTTTCATTGAAATTATTTAACAATTAAAAATCCTAGTCGAAGAATGCCTGCTTGTATTTCCCATGAACACTTTTTTAAGGCTACATAGTTTATGACAAAAATATCATCGTAATTTAGCAATTGTTAAGTTATTAACAGTAGTTCTACAGCTACGATAAAAAGTGAAAAAATTTTTACTAAAGGTGTCTCATTCTGGCACTTATTGAAACATGCATGGCATACAATATACGCAGAGAATAAGCATGGAGTTAGCTAGCAACCAATAATAAAATTTTGACTACATTCTACATTTTTTCCTCGAGGAATAACACCCAGCATAAATTATTGTTCCATATGCTTAAAATGTAGGCAGATACATATTTTAGGACAAACATTAGTATATTATTTGGAAGCTATATTAAGAAGAAAAAGCACAAGTTCTTATTGAGACTAATTTTGAGTTTACTTTTCAAATAACGATATAAAACATGACATCTTCGATTATGTAATTAATATGGCTTGGGTAACTTGCATAATACCAAGTTCAATTTTCTAGGCAATGAGTTGAGGGTTAAATACCGAATCGATGGAAATGAGCACTTCTCTTATTAAATTCAGCAGAGCTTTAAAGTCCTTACATAGAGTGGCATTGTTTCCATTTAATAACATTGCGATATTATTTAGACTCCCATCTCTGATTGCCCTTTACGTATTCTGTAACTTTAGAAAGAAATTGTCTCAGGAATATAAAAAAAGGATCTCGATTAGTTTTTAATATTAAAAGGTATTAATTTAAATCATTGATCCCCAAACTTCTTTGAAACATTAAAAATATCAAAGCGACTGAATCTGAAATCTGGATTTCAGTTAAATTATTGCCTAAGTTTGCAGCCAATAGAATTTTTACTAAAAAAAATAAATGCATTTAATTGATTTTTTTTTAATAAAATAAAGATGTAAAGAGTACATACGAGGGAAAGTCAGAAAGAAAAGGGACTTTTGCAATTTTTTTCCCCAAGGTTTGACAACAGAGCTAATATCCACAGCGCTGAATAAGAGGCAGTTGGCAACACTTCTATACAACGTGTAACTCGTCTTTCCTCCTAGTCGTTGAGTGTAAGACAGTATGACAGGGTAGGGATGACGATTCTTTCCAAAAAAGATTGATTTTTAAATCGATTCGAATCTTAACCTGATGAATAGATTCACACAAAAAAAAAAGGAAATAAAAATCAAGGTCTAAAAGATCGATTTGTTTTTCAAGTCTGCATTTACACTATAAATATAAACCCATTTTATGAAAAGCAAGAAATATACCATAATAAACGATCTCTTATTAGTAAAATCGGGGAATTTTTTAGTTCAGGGAATTCGACAATTACAATTATTTTTAGTACCATATCAAAGTATCAGGTGTAAAAGAAGATATTTATTTTTTAAATGTATTTGTTACATTAAAAAGTTTAGAAAATAGATAATACAGCTTATAGTTCCCAATGCTTAATATCTAAGCTTTTTAATAACAACAGTCTGTCAAGTCTACTGGGATCTAAATGGTTCAACTCATCATTTGCGATGTTGTCGGCAATCGAAAAAAGGCGCTCACAAGGAACAAATGATCCCATGATACTTACAGCGATTTACTTACCCTCAATTACTTATTATTCCGTAACAAACACTACATAAAAATATTTATTTCGCTAATCACAGTACATTACGACAGTCAGTCAATCAAGGCATAAACAAATGACGCAATATCAACAAATACAAAATGTCAAAGATTACAAATGTAACTTTTTTTTATTATTTATTAAAGAGAGGCGAAGGAAACTAAGCACACAGGCATCTCGCGAGTTTTTGAGTAATTTTGAGTAACACCTTTAACCCAGTGTTTCTCAAACTTTCTATACTTGCGACCCAAGTTTCAATCAGAATTTTCATAGCGCCCCCCCCTTCCATACAATAACATAATATACTTTGACGTAAAGCTAAAATACGACTTTAATTATAAACCATACACATTATTAAGGTAAGTATTAAATTTTGCATATAATTTTAGGACATACTCATGGGATTACTGGTAATTATTAAACTTCTTAACTTAGTACTGTCAAACTAATTATGAAACACATTGCGCAGTACTGATACATTTATAATTGTATTATATCAGTCTAAATGTGTATTTTACTTCTTATTATGTCTGAATGTATTTTGTTTTGTTTCTTTTCAGTAAATTAATATTTTCTTTAAAATCTTTTGTTTTCGACTTCTCGATATACTCGCGACCCCCTTGTAGGGTTATCACTTCCCTAGGGAGGCGCGCCCCACAGTTTGAGAAACACTGCTTTAACCAGACCAACACTGTAATATTAAGGGTTTTAAAGATAGTACATTCAACTAATTGTAAATAATATATTTTTGGTTTTTACCACAAAACAGAAAAAATCGAATGTCGGTTTTCAAGGATGAAATATCGATTCAGTGCTACTTATCGATTTCAAAAATCGATTTTTTTGGTCCGAGAAATTGATTCTTCGATTAATTGATCTTCATTGTTGATTTGCACTAAAGAGGAAAGGAGGACAGTGATTCGCTTTTTGTTTGGTATGGCGAAAGGTATACCTGCCCTGGATACTAGCCATCCCTTCTCTCACAACACCGCCAACGACACTGCACTTTGTTCTCAGTGGTTGACGTCGATGGACTGCTATTGTCCAGAAATTCGTCAGTCGGGTCTCTCTCTTCATGACGAGCGGACTGCTTACACTATTTTTTTTCTAGGAAGCAAATTATACGCTGCACACACACATTTTTCGCATTTTTATGTCATCGCAATTTATGTAATTTAATTATAATAGTTCTGACAAGGAGGTATATCCCTTTTTTAGGATAGGAACTCCATAACTTACACACCACTTGCTGATTGACTGGTCGATTTTTCACGGTTACATAAAGAAATGCTTTCCTGTTTGAAGCGCTCAGTCCATTCGTAGATCTTGATTCGCGATAGACAGCAGTCACCATACTGCCATTGCGTGTGATGAATAATTTCCGCAGGTATCACGCCTTCAGCAAACACAAAGCGAATCACTGTCCTCTGTGGTGTGGATCGACAATGAAGCTGCCATGTTGAACGGTCTGCTGCATCCCAACGACTACGAGGGAAGACGTTGTATAGAAATGTTGTCGACAACCACTCTTTCAATTGCAAAAGTCCCTTTATGTTCTGACTTTCTCTCCTATATATAAAAATAAAAAATTTTAATTAAAAGAATTTAATTTGTGATTTTTTTTTTATAATCTTATAAGCGTTTCGTTATCTTTGTGGCATTACCTATGCGCGAATTCTGTTTTTAATTAAATCGTAGTCCAGATTTTTTGAGAATCACGCAAGTGTAACTGTGATGACACGGCTAGCTATGTTATATTATTTATACTATACTATTAATATTAGCTCTTATATTATTATTATGATTTACGGACATCACAGGGCAGAAATTATGCGAAAAAGAATAGGTATCGCATTACATGACTATTTCAAAACAGCCTACCTGCTGTTAGCCCTTGTATTGGGATTAGATTGAGAGTCTCTGAAAATACAAAAGGGTGTTTCTGAATAAGCTGTGGTATAAGGAAATTTTTACTAAGAAAAATTTCTCAGAGCTACTATGATAACCATATCGTATTGGGCTTGTTAAATAGGGCTCTTGATTTATTTACATTTTTCGAAATTGAATTAAATAGAGGTTTATTTTTAAGATAGTTCTATAGCAGGAATGGCGAACCAATGGCACGCGTGCCATTTATGGTACGTGACACATTATTTTTGGCACACCAGTGATCAAAACGGTTTGCACTTTATTTCAAAATTTCAAAGTTCACTATGAAGTATTACGAACAAACGCGAGTGATCGGCGGGGTGAACCCTCGTTTGTTATTGTCTTGCCTTAGTTACGTCGTAGACTACAATTGCTTATGATGTAAATTTTGTCTACGCATAGCATAGTCAATTTCATTGACACAACTGTATTTTAAAGTTTATCTGTGTTATCTTTACGGTTTTTAACTGTTATTTAACATGGTTAGTTCAGCAAAAGAGCAAAAAGGGCAAAACAGTAAGTGTAACAGATAATTTCAAATTTGGTGGATCGATTGATTGATTGAATATTAACGTCGCACTGTTCAGTTTCACTAGGGCTTTTGGCGACGGACCACATAATTTTGAACCATGGTTAAGTGACATGGACGACACCTGAGCTGGTACCCCCTCTCCTAACTACCACACCACACCAACGGGAGGACGTTTCAGCTCTCGACAGATTTAACGGCGGGTCTTTAGTGGTACAGGGCTCGAAATTGTGACAAGCATATCACGATCCGATACCTATACCACTCAGCTATTGATGGATCTAGAAACATGGCATTATTAGTAAAGACGATAGAGTGGTGTGCGTTTTATGTTCTGAAATAGTGGTATGCAGAACCCATCGTCTGTAAAACGGCATTTTGAAACAAATCACAAATCCTCTTATCAAAAAAGTGAGCCACAGCAAAAATAATTAATTACTTTGAAACCGTTTGTGGGGGAGGGGCAGTTGACTCAAATTCAGCATATATGTATCCTACAAAAAGAAACATCTTACAATCCTAATATGTCATGCAATCTGCAACAACAGAAGTCACACTAAAATGTTACTCTCTTTAATTTGAATTACACGTATAACTAAAACATTTATAACTATACAATACAAAAGATTTTTTTTGTAGTAAATAGAGTTTGAGTTGTTAATATTTAGTTGTATTATTTTCCTAATAATCACATAAGTCATTATTATTTGACGGCACGTCTGTACCTCATTAAACACTTCTTTAGAAAAAATGGCACGTTAATCCATAAAGGCTCACCATCCCTGTTCTAAAGAATATGGTAATGAGCACACTTTTTTTCGAACAATTGAGCATTAATTTCAAAGCAAACGAGAATGCCAGGAAAAGGAACAGTAAGATAATTTATTATATTGTACTTGAAGTTATAATACATGAAGTTAAGAAATTTTGTGTGAACTTTTTGTGTGAAAAAACACTAAAATTTGTTTTAAATTTTACATTATTAAACTCCCATATAAAATTTAAGAACTTTTTTTTATTGATTCATGTTTTACCTTAATTCATATGAAATAAAACTAAAAATTGGTTGGAAATAGAATCAAATGAATCAGTTATAAATCGATTGCAAGGCATTCAAACAATTTGGTTTCTATCTTGGCTTGTTTTAGGGAACAAGCGATTTTAAAATTGCAATGTATTTTTCTTTGATTTTCCTTCTATTCCACGTAAAATATTTGTTTAATTTAAATATTTTAATATTTGTTACGTAAACGCGCGTTGGGACTTTTTATTCAAATTAGAAAGGTTTTAAAACTGAACTTGGTATACTATATATTGATTTTAATTACATATTTTAATTTAGTTTCGGTGATTTTCGATTCAATCACAATATAAAGGATTTTACGGTACGTTCAACACTTCTGCGTCATCGGATATTTCACCAAGATATACGGATATCTTATATTTATTACTTCTCTTAGACGCAATACTGCTGCGTTATATATTACCCTTTTATATAAATTTTAATTTGCTTTAAGTTTCCATTTATTGACTTTGAAGGAATGTTGTTTTTTTCTATACTTTCACTCTGAAGTTGTTTGCACAGGTGGAACAATCTTAGTGCATTTACTTTGATTGCTTGAAAGTTATTTTTTTCATAACATTTTTTCGTATCAATAAATTTATTTCAATTTTTTTCTTATATGAATTTAAATTTAAAACATGTTCTTGAAAATCGTCTAAGACTCGCTTTTTTCGGATGACCAATGTGTGTGATGTGGTTTTTTTGTTCTATATAATAAAGTCATGTTGCAAATCGAAAGTTTTGTTTTTAAATTACAAATGATGCTTGTGATCATTCTTTTATTTAAGTGACAATGGATCAAAACTTTTAAAAATTCCTATCGGAAGTTTACTTTTGCATTTTTAAGTAGGAGCTAGCACACTAAACAAAATGTAAACATCAAAGAAAAAAAAAGACAACAACAACAACAACAACAAAAAAGCAACGTGAAAAATATATGAATAAACTGTTTAATGCACGAAATTCATGTGATGTCATAGTCACATGATAATGATAATCACGTGTTTCTAGCCAGTCAGTTCAAAAACTCTTGTGACGTCATAGTCACAAGAAAAAAAAGCAATGATGTGTTTCCAGTTAATCAGACCATGTACTTCGCCGTTGCCGACTTTTGCTCTTTACAGGAACTATCTTAAAAAGCACACACTTGTCAACAATAATAATGCACATAGGTATACAAAATGTATTTTATTTAAATTTTCATTTTATTTTTTTATTTATTGCATTTTATTTTTTACATGCATAAAATATATTTTTTTAAGCTTTAAAATTCTTTTATAACATTTGAACATCCTTAACCCAATGAGGAAATCTGATATATTTTGTTTAAGTTTCACAAATAGAACAACAAGTACAATTAGTTAAATGTCTGTTTTGAATCCAATGGAAAACACGTATTAGTATTTATCATGTGACCGTCTTGAATTGAGCGTATTGGGCTATGCATTAAAAATAATTACTAAAATTTTATTATTTTTGATTTATTGCGATTTTCTAGCTACTTATCTACAAATAATTCCATTAGTAAAATTTTCATAGATTTTATAGTGAAAATTATAAAAAAAATAGTTATATTATAATAAAACATTTTTAAATCTTAAGTGTACGTTAAATGTTGTGTCAACTAAAAAAATAAAAAGTAGCTCAGAAGGCAAGCTTTATTGGGAAAGAAGAAACAACCTAGTACATGATGGGGGGAGGAGGAGGAGAAAGAACTGAAATGGTCTGGTAGGTAATACTTTTTTTTGAAATTTCATTTTTTAAAAACCATGTCTTACATTTTGGAAGTTCTTCCAACACTCATAATTTGACGTTTTGAAATATTCAATGAAAGCAATAGCAATCCAAAATTTTTCTTTTTTACCTAAAATATTGTTAAATGGTAGACCGGGTTTCAAATGCAAAAAAGATCCTCGCATTTAACAAACAGGCTATATTGGGATAAATTTTAATTTATTCTGGAGTTCTCTAATAGTTACGGTGGATTTTCTTCCAACAGGAAAGAATTAACGATTATAAAATCCACAATAGAATAATTTCAATGTTCGTGTAGAGTAATTCAAATCCGTATTCAAAATTTTGCGTGAAACAAATTAAATGCATAGTCGCTGTTACAAATATTTGACTCTAATGCGCGCGGCTTCCTTGCATCTTTATATAAGCTGTAAATAATTTTTTAGGAGCTTCTAAAGTTTTCTAGTCCCATAATCATCCTAGAACTTTTAGGGATTTTGTAGAAATATCTATTTATGCCACCAAGGTCACTCCAATTGTTCTCTCTCTTAGCCTAAAAACACATTTCCAGTTCAAACTTTTCGTAATAATACTTTTTTTCCCTTTTATCATTAACTCAGGGAAGAAAGAAAATACAGAATAGAAACTGAGGAAGAAACATTTGCTTACAAATAAATGAAAACTAAGTTATTAATTTAACTTACACAAAGTATATGATATTCTAATTTCTATTATCAAATATTATCAAATATGAGATTCTTAACCTTTCATCTAGAGCACTTGCACCGATTTCATGACAAATTTGCTATTTCCTATATTGTTTTCAAACATTGTTTCTAAACAGAGATGAAGTCATTGCTATTCCTCTATCCATCCCCTCCCTTTTGGTCTAGAATGAGTTTGTTCGGTTTTTAAGATTAACTTTCAGTTATTTCATTAATTTTATGCAATAATCTGCTTCCTCCCTAAAATAGTTTTCTCTAGTTCATGTTTCGGAGGTTTGTTTCGTAATTTTACATTTGATTTGCATCATACTGAATTATTACTTTCTATTACGAAGTTAAGAAAAATATTACTCGAACTGTTGGGTATTTTGGCTTCTAAAATTGTAAAAATAGAAAGTTATTTCATGCATTCTTCAAGAACTATATCTGATGAGGAGAAAGAAAGTAAGGATGTGGATTCATTTCAGGAAAGGAAAAAGCAATTTCAATGAGGAGAATAAGTTAACCATATATCATCAGTGAATCTAAACTGCTTGCATCTGATGACGAGCCAGAAAAATTATTTGAAGTTATATTGGTAGGGAGAAAGTCAGAAAAGGAACGAAACAGAACTAGTAAAGAGCTCAAACATGAAAAAGTTTGGCATAGTAAAAATTCTTCATGGAGTTAAAATATTTATAAATACAAATTTAAAAATTAATACTGACTTGTGTGAAATTGAATGCCTTCAGGAAATAATATCCGTAAAAAAAGAAATTTTTTTTAATACACAAACATATTCACGGTGATTATAATTAAAGTTTCAAAACACTATAAAAAAAGGAACCACTGATCAGAATGGCGTCAAATTTTAATGGGATATTATTGAAGAGGAAAGCGTATGACAAAAGTAAAATAATTCCAAATTTTAACAACAGATGGTGCTGTAAGGATCATAATTTAAAATGGGTTTGATTAGAAATGACAGTAAATCGTAAAAAAACAGCTAAGGTGTAAGTTGCACGTTAAACCAAGCGTGCTGTTCAGTGTGCATGAATGTTCAGGTGTGGTATTGTTAGTTACATAGGCCTACCCACCATGCGGCAAGGTCATATCACATTGGATGGGAAAAATCTGTTTTTAACTATCTCAAAGCTAAAAATCGCATAAAAAGCGTCCATCAAATCAGTTTTTAAAGTTCGTGAGATTGGCGCAAAACATGTTCAATATCCTGCCCACCGTTGTCTGCAACAAGTTTAAGTCGAGAAACAGCATGTTCCACAACTGATCGAAGTGTCTCAGGGGTCACGTTCAGAATGTGTTGCGCAGTGCGTGACTTCAATTCAGCTAAGTATACAATCGGAGCACTGAACACCTCGTTCAGATAGCCCCACAGCCAGAAGTCACACCAATTAAGATCCGGTGATGGGGTGGCCAGGCTGTAGGAAAATGGCGTCTGATAACTTGGGGCATTTTGGAAATGCCCCTTCAGCATCTGCTTCACTGGATGTGAAATGTGCGAAAGAGCACCATCTTGCATAAAAATGATCCCATCCACACAAGCACGCTGTTGAAGATCTGGAATGACGTGGTTGCGCAAAAGACACTCATAGCATTGACCAGTGACGAATAGGTAACAGGACAAAAAGCACCTGTCTCCTCTAAAAAGTATGGCCTTACGATAAATGATGCCGTAAGCCCGCACTACGCATTGACCTTTACAGGATGAAGTGGTAATGATTGAGTTGCGAGTGGATTCTTTCTTGCCCATATTCGGCAATTCTGTGTATTGACATCCTGTCAGATGGAAATTGGCTTCGTCTGACCACAAAATTTTTCACGGCCGTTCATTGTCCACTTTCATGCGAGCAAGAAATTCTAAAGTAAAAGTCTCTCTTGCAGGCAGGTAAGAAAGAAGCAACTCCTTCACAGGGCTAATTTTGTATGGATAGCAATGAAGGATGTTTCGTAGAATTTTATGCACCGTGCTGACTGGCCTGTCCAGTGCTCAGGCAATTCCCTGAGCACTGCACGGTTACAAACTACCGCTTGACTCCTCATGCACTGCTGTGGTCACTTCTTCAACTTTCCTCCCTCTACCAAGTTGCACTCGAAAAGAACCCGTTTCTTCGAATTTTTGAATCAGTTTCTCTAGACCCTAGGCAGTCATCGGACCAACGTCTTTTTTATATCCTTGAGTGTCCGGAACTTCTACAGAGCTATTGGTGCACAGTCATTATTCCTGTAAAAAAGCTTTACAAGCAGAGCGCAATCCTTCAACGAGACAGTCATGGCGAAATTCTCAGACGTGAAATAAAGAAAAGTGCCTATGGTGCTATAACTGGGCATATGGCTCACGAAGCGAGCCTCCATCCCATATCTGGAAAGTAGATGTGGAATGACTGAAATTTTCATGCTGGGGAGTTGAAAGCTTCTGATTGGTCAAGCCAATCGTTCAGAAAAGTTCCAGGTTCATGGTAATTTTTGTTGCATGGGTGAGAGCTGAGTGTTTGCTCTCTGATTGGTTCTTGTCTGGTGAGGAAAATGACTCTCATTGGATGCTCAAATCTCTCAGAAAGAAATTTAAGACTAAGGGGCTGGCGGAAGTCCAGATGTGAGGAAAATGGCAGAAATAAATGAAAAATGAGAAGTTAAGAAATTAAATTTAGCATTAGGTGTGCAATAAAAATTGCACTAAAAATTAATGTTATGGTGAATTGTAGGAATCGAGAAGAATTCTTCTCGACCTTTTAGTAAGATCATTGGGATTATAGTTAGGAAGATTTATCATATTGACATTATTCGTATTTTGCAAAGAGTTAAAGAAATTTCTAGCAATCTTTTGGATGTGAGATTTAAAACTATTGATTTTAATGGCTTTCCGGATTTCGTCATTTCTTATATATCTTGTTGCTTTTACGATCATCCGGATGGTAGAATTTTGAGGAGTACCTAAAATATTAATATGAATTTAGCAGCGTATCCCCACACTGGACAAGCGTAGGCTAGTATTGGACGCATAACGGCTGTGTAGAGAAGCACTTTGATATATCTCTACTCAATTCTGAATTCCGGTCAATTAGGGGGAATAATTTAAACATTATTTTCCGGAATTTTGCTCGCGTGTGTAAAATGTGTGTATTTGAAGTGAGGTGCTTTTCGAAAATAATACCGAGGTATTTAGTACTTTGAGACCATGGAATTGTAGTGTTACACATTGTTGGGGGTGGTGGAATTTTTTGCGTTTTTTGTGAAGATTACGGCGGCGGATTTTTCAACATTAATGCTGATTTTCCACCGATCGTAATATAGTTCAAGTAATTTGAGGTGTTTGTTAAAAGCAAATGCAATGGAAGGGATTTTCTTGTATGTGGTTTGCACGGCTGTAATCGTCAGCATACATATTGAGATTAGTTAATGAATAGAGTTAGGTATATCATTTAAAATGAGGAAAAGTCGTGTACTCATCGCTTTTATAACAATTGAAATGAGTCGGGCGCATGACAGGTATTTTCATTTACATATTCTGACGCTTACAGCCCCATTTGTTGATAAAATTTGAAACTATTTCTTCTCTTGTGCCATACGCTTTCCCCTTTCTTCAAAAATATTCCGTTAAAATTTGACCTCGTTCTGATCAGTGATTCTTTTTTTATAGCATTTTTAAACGTTAATTTTAATTATAATCGCTTTGTAGATCATACAGAGACCAATACATGGATCAAATATCTTTCGTTTGCTATTCATATTAAAGTATAATTTTTATTGTTGATCCATATAGCTGAAATTCTAGCTTGCCTTTGATTATAACTAATTGCCTTTCATTTACAAAAGTAAAGTAAACTACGTCGTAATAAGAATAACACGTGCTGATATATTCATGTAAAAAGTTTAAACTCCTCTATTGGCAGGTTAAAAGCATTTTTGTAAAGTATGAACCAAACAACTCCCAGATTCAGTCTGACTGATTGCCTATAAGCACTTCAAAGCAACTCGAGGTATATTAGCGATGGTTTTTTGAATTCCGGTCAAGATAAGAGGATCAACACCTGAGTTTCCCCACTTCACCTAACTTCTGTATCACAACAACGTGAGGGCTTTGAACCTGGACAGGTGTCCCCAGTAATCTAGTGGTCAAGGTACGGACTCGTGGCTAACGTGTCATGAGTTCGAGTCTATTACCGTTGAAGATCCGCCGTGTACAGGGGCTGTTGCACGAAAATTTTGTCGCGGTTCAAAGTCCTCCCGTTGGTGTGGGGTGGAGGTTTGGAGAAGGGTTGCCAGCTCAGGTGTAGTCGTCGTTGCTTGACCATAGTTCAAAATTACGAGGTCCGTCACCAAAAGCTCTCAAGTAGCTGAATACTGCGACTTTAATTTTCACTTACTCACTCATTTTATCCTCAATACACCTAACGTACTCCACCCCTTCTATATGCCTAGTCTTTTAGCGGTACCATGATTAAAACCCATGACTACAGAAACAACGTTGGCAATTGACCTTTTAAAACACTGAAAAGTTGTCTTTTGATAGCTGTTATGCAATAATCACAAATTTTACTAACATTTTTACATATAAATGTGTGGATTAATAACGATTTTCAATAACGTTTACAAAACTGAAATCCATTTGTGTAAATAACATATTTCTCAGAAATTGATGTTGTGATGATTTTTTTTTTAAAAAAATAAGTCCATGTACGGTTTCTTTACAAATATGTGATTCAAAGCTAACAGCATAAACAATTTCATCAGTGTTTATTGAGCAATGTTATCAGGAATTCAAACAAATACTGTGGTTTATCGAAGAAGGCTTTTAATTCTTCATACATTTTATGTGTGATATGCGGTTAAATCGTAAATAAGGATAAGTAGTTTTTAAAATAAAGAAACCAATGATTCCACACACACAACTCTATATAACATTATTATATTTTAAAATACCTCATTAAGTACATATAAAGAAAATGAAAATATTCTAATTTTTTTGTCGTCATCGAAGAAAAAAAATGGCTTATTATAAAAGTTTTATAACTTTTAGAGGAGGAACATTATAGCTAGTGGCGCACACAAGGG
>BMAV01000790.1:28882-53330 GCA_019973955.1 Trichonephila inaurata madagascariensis
AGGTATAATTCTTTTAAATTTAAATTAAATAATTCGAATCTCATACAGATTATTTATAAAGGAATGGGGCTTCAGAAAAATATAAAATGTTTAAAATATAATCATAATTTTAAAATTTATAAGCATATGAAAGTAAGAAACTTTTCTATAAGAAATATTTATTAAATCTTACGTCGCGCATGCTATTTTCTAAAAGAGTAGCTTTAATTACCAGCTATAAGTTGATTTATAAAGATAAATGTATTCTTATTAAACTGTAGCTGTTTTTATATAAATAGAATAATAACTTACATATTTTAATAAATAAAAAAAATGCATTTATAAAAAAATATTTAAAAAATTGCTATATTTTACAAACATTGTGAAATACAAAATATATATAATACTAAAATTAGCTAGGGTTTAAAGAGTATGATGCATTTTATAATTCTATAAAGTTTTATATACATCAGAGGCTACTATTTTAGAAAATAGCGTGCGAAACGCAAAAAAATACTTAATATTTATTATAGAATTTTCATATACTTCTCTGATTTTTAAGATTATTATTATATTTTAAACATTTTATCCTTATTGAAGCCCCATTCCTTTATAAATAATGTGTAAAAGATTCGAATCATTTAATTTAAATTTAAAAGAATTATACCTGTTTGAAAATCGTTTATATTTTCAGTCATATAGAGAAATTTAACACCCCTGACACCACTTAAAAGAGACTGATATATTATTATTGTTTTTGTTGTTTTTCATGAATACAAACATAGATAGTATAATAATAATAATGCAATGATCAAATAATGTTTAATTTATTTAATTGGTGAGATATCTGTTTCTCAAATCTTTCACTTGGTTTTTGCAAGTCTATTTCAATGCATGTGTATTTGCGCATGGTAATTGATGTTGCAGATTTTCGAGAGTTAAATTTGAGCACGATTTATGTTTGATAAGTTTCAATTTAGGAAAAAAAAAGAGATTCGCGCAGTAACAGAAGCAACGTAACAAAATAATAACGGTAATGGGATTTATTTTTTACAAAAAAACTCCTCTTTAAAGTATCCGACTACGTTCAGAGCCGTGATTTTGCAGCAGCGTATAAATGAATAATATTTATGATATTTAGTGCCACATATAATAGAATAATTAATAGAATAAGAATAGTATTACAATAAAAAATTATTTAAGTACAATATTTTGACAAAAAATGAACATAGAATGACCCATTTTCAAAATATTCTCCTTTTGTTAAAAATTGCTTATATTATAATAATATTTTGCTTGTACATATTTCAGACCTCTGTACAGAGGTTCAACTATGAATTTTGAAAAATTAACATTATTTTCAGAGTTACAACCCATTGAAATAATTATTGGCGTTTTTTCCCTTAAAATTCTTCCCCTCTGTTGTCGTAAAACATGGATAAACCCACTTTTAAGTTATATATTTTAAAAATTCTAGTTGAGCCTCTGTGCAGAGGTCTGAACTATATACAGGTATAATATTATTATAATAGAAGCCTTTTTCACAAAAGGAGAATATTTTGAAAATGGATCATTCTATGTTCATTTTTTGTCAAAATATTGTACAATATTCAATTGTATATATTGTACAATACCCAACTCAAAAACGAAAATATATTCAGAACTATGTTGATCTCACTGTTATGTTAAATAAAAGGTTTATTTTTTAGCGAAACATGAGAATTATATTATATACATAATCAGTAGCGCACACAGAAGTTTTCCAAGGGGGGGTCCAGGGTCGAAAGTCTACTATTCTTGTATCATGCTCCTTTAGATTTTGTCGATTTTTGCGAACAAAAAACAGTAAAAAACTAATTATTGAATAAATAATTAGTATTAATTAATAAAGTTAATCATTAAAAACAAATATTTAATTAAATTTTACGTAATATATACCTAAAATTATAATCAATCGGGAAAAAAATCAAGGGCTTTGGGAGGGGGGTCTGGACCCCTAGGACACCCCCCTTGTGTGCGCCACTGTACATAATTAATATATATATATATATATATATATATATATATTAAATCTTTTAATCAATTTATAAGCAATTCCTGGATCCTACAAATAAAACACATTTTGCAAAAAAAACCCTTCTTTGAACAGATTTTGATAGCCCATGCAATATTTTCTTATTATATAGAGACTAGAGACTACTTATATTTGTATATACTGTCGAACCTCTATATAACGAACCTCTATTTTGCGAATTTTTATATAAAGAGACTATAATTTTTTCCTGGAACCTTGAATATTTCATGATTTTCTTCATAAAATAACCTATCTACAGCGAAGTGCATTTTCTATATAACGAACATTTTCTTTTGTGATTTGTTTTTTGTTCTCCCTTTCTTTTAAAAAAAAAAATATTTCTGAATTTTCTCTCTTTAATATACATTTTATGGTGATCATAAATGTCGAACTGGTTTCATTAGATCCTAACTCACTAAGAGCAATACAATTCTGGAAGTATCATCCAAGAAGTGCAAGCTTTAACCCCTATTGCCCAGTTCACTAGAAACATCCTCGATATCCTCTTTCACTCTCAGTGGAGTTGCCCCGTATTCTAATTATGAAATAATGTATGTTTAATATTACTTGTATGCATTAAATTATAAAATTTCCTTATAAAATTCAGTAATTTTAGTATAAAATTATTTTCTTAATATTGAAATATATAAAATAAGCATATATTAATTTTAAAAAAGAGGGTGAATAATTACTTTTTTTATATAATATATAGTGTTCATGAATTTAAAATTTGTTTTATGTGGTTTATAAAGAAAATTAAAAGATGAACCTTTATATAACGAACTTTTCCCGGGATTTATCGACTTCGTTATATAGAGAGGTCCGACTGTATATTGATCATCTCTGTAGATTGCGCAAGGAAAAATTGTAACTGGACATTTATTCAATCCGGGAGCGGGCATGGAGTCATTCCTGGTTCAAGAAATCGTTAATTCTGGGAAAACTGTTTATTTGTTGCTAATGACCTTGACATTATTCCCCTGTATGTTAGTCTTCATGAGCACTAAAATGTATTTGTCACATATCTGCCTCTTTTTTGGGAGTGGCAAGGCGTCTTAAGATATGTGACAACCCAAAATTCGCCGTTTTGGTGAAAATTTTCAAAATTTCTTTTATGTTTCTATTTTATAGCCCATAAATTTAAGGTACCCAAAACATTTTTTATTTTTGTTTATACGTTATTTAGAAGCAAATTTATAGCATTATTAGTAAAAGGAGTTTGCAAAACTGGAAATGATCCCTACACAAAATATTTTAAAATATTGAATTGAAATTTTCAGAACAAGTGTTATTTAGTTCTATCTGTGTTATGAATCCAAATATAATATCTGTGCATATATGTATGTACTTCATTGCTTTTTTATGAAAAAAAATTCATTAATTTTTTAAAAAATCATGTTTTTGCATAAAATTTGGCATATTTAAAAAACTTTTAAAAATATCACGAATCTTTTAACTCGTAACTCATATAAAAATGTTATTCACGTACTGTATGAATATAATTTGAATACGTTAATTAGAATTTTGTGTAACAACAGTTTATCATCAAAACTTCACTATAAACGACAATTGTTATAGCCTATATAACTCTCCAGAAAACAGCATAAGTTTAAAAAAAAAGTCCGAATTATTTAAATATGAAAGTAAAGAGAGCGTGACCTATAAATATGGTTGGTTAAAAAATATGACAATTAGTAGAAATTTTTTTAATGCATTAAAATCTTTAAATGCTTTTTCTGACAAACTATGTTTTTCAAATTTTTTCATCACGGTAAAGTTTTCTACAGGATTTCTTTTTAAAATATTAAATTGAAATTTTCTGAATTTTTTTTTAGTTTTATCTGTGTTTTAGATTATTATCTCATCTCTGTGTATATATTTATGTATTTTATACCACTTTTTATGAGAAAATAACATCAGTTTTTTGTAAGAAATTGAATTCTTGCATAAGAAAGGAGATTTTTCGAAAACTTTCAAAAGTATTACAAATCTTATAGCTCTAAACACAGATAAAATGGTGTTTCTTATGTACTGTATAAATATAGTTTGAATATAATAATTAGAATTTTCAATAAAAGGTTTACCGTAACTGCAATTTTTTGCTAAAATTTCATTCAAAATATCCCATATATCCAAAATTATTATTAATTTTGTAGAAATTGTACTTGATTTCCGAGTTTTATGCCCCATTTCAAATAAAAAAAAGTGTTTATTTAGTTGAAAATCTATATATTTAAAAAAAAGTGCTCCGAAGGTATTCACATATCTTAACTCTTTAGCGGGCAGTGCCTAATAGGTCCAGCCACATATTAAAATTTTTCTCTAAGCGGGTATTGGATATTTAGTCAGTCCATATGTGTTAATTGATGCTAAAACGCATAAAAATTAATGCGGATGGCAGCACGATAACTATTTTTTTGCATTTCATGTCCTCTGATGGGTAGTTAAAAACACTTTTTTCAGTGTAAATCTACAAATTGTATTTTGATTATCATAAATAAAATTTCTGATGTTTGAAAAAAATTTTGAAATGTCTTAAGTGTACTTTACTCTCATCTGAATGAATTAAGCAAATTTGCAATTAAAAAAAATAAGGTTTTACTTAGGTTTTCTTAAAGCTTTTATATGTGGATAGAGAGGCTCTATATCCACTACCCACATAGAACAGAAAAATGACCTAGAGATTTTCGCTTTTCCTCCACTCGAGAGAGAGCACTTAGAATCATGTGAGAATGTTGGAGGGTCGGAAATACAAATTTTGTTTACAATATGCGGTACAAGATTCTCGGGTTCGGAAATCTTTCATTATAGCTTTTCTAATCGGAGAAAACGTTTCCATATTATAAAGTTTCACAGTAAATAGCCTATCAAATTTGTGAAGTAACTGATTTAAATTCTCAAAAATATTACTTAATTTCTAACTTTTTACACTCAAATTAAATTATAAAAAAAATAATAAAATGTGGATGTATACCAATTTTGATGCATATTCTAAGTATTCTATATATATTCTAAGTAAGTATTCTATGTTGTACAATTATTCTATTACTATTTAATTACACTTATACGAGTACTTTGTATTTAATTGTTAAGGAAATAGTTATCAGCATACATGTTAATTTTTCATAAAATGTTTAATGTGATATGATTCATTATTTCTGTCCTGAAGAGTAAGTCAAATGTCTTAAGTGGGCAGTGGCTATAACGTCTAGCCACCCCACCCAGGAAGAAAACCCTGATCAGATATTTTTTTTTGTGACAAAATAATGTTTATAGAGGATGAGAACATTACATTTATCAAGTACTTTATCACAGAAAAGTGTATTTTAGCTGTGTGCCCGTTAAAGGGTTAGGACATCATCCCACAAATCATGCTTCCACGGAATTCGGTTTTCGAGTCGATGTCATGTTCCTTGATAGCTCTGGAATCGACATTGAACAAATGTAAGTACATATGTCGGTTTCAGATTCGTCAGTTTATGTATGTTCTCTGCTTGTTGCATTGAATACGTCCACGCTCCAAGATACATCAGTCGTTCATAGTTTTTCAAGTATTTAACTTGACAAAAATAGTGTTATTTGTGTTTTTGTAGTAAAAATATTAATGTCTTATTTTAAAAGGGTACAATATAAAAAACAAACGATAAAAAAAATAAAACATACGGTTTTAACACAGAATAACCGCATCTACGTCGCAGGGTGGACCACCGCACCTTAAAAACATTACAAGTGTCCCGTATACTGGAAAAGTCTACCCACCCCTGATTTATATGGTTCCAACCTCTCTGCGGCAGTTCAACTGAAATCTCCTGCTAATTTGTAAATTAATTTTGATGATATTAGATCAGAGGTATCCAACCTAAATGACCTTGCGAGCAACTTCGGAAAAACGTTATGATCTCGCGGGGCTGCACATAAAAATATATACCTTTATATCAGATTTGGAAACAAAAAACATTTATTGGAGTAAAAATTTAAAACAGAATGAATTATTATTATGTTTTCATTATTTTTCATACATGCAGACATAGATAATATAAGAATCATTATATAATATAATAATAAAATGAGATCAAATAATGTTTAAAATATTACAGCTGCCTTTTTCTTGAAAACTACGGTGTGTGTTCCTATTGAATTGATCTTTCGTTACACATTGCTGAAATTTGATTGTGCTGTTATTCTCAAACGATTTAGTATACATTGCCTTTATCTTAACCGTCCGGAATATATTTTTTAAACTTTAAAAGACATCTCTGACTGTCTTTTGCCTTTTGGGCTCTCCAAACAGAAAAGGAGGAGGAGAAATGAAAGTCGCACACACAGAGAATCTTGCACCATCCATAGTAAAGAATATGCATAATACAATTCGGAATTTATTAAAAAAAGTAATTTATTATAATAAAATTAAATGTAACTGTTTGATAAAATATAAATCTATTTTAATCTAAAGGACATTTCTATTATTAAAAAGGATTTATTTTAAAACAAGAATAGGTAACAGACAAATATATTGTAGATTTATATATATATATATATATATATATATAAGTTTTCCCTCAAAAAAATATCAAAGTGGCGGGCCACATGCGGCCCACGTGTTGGACACCCCTGTATTAGATAATGGAATTGTAAATAAGGTTTATTTGTTGTAGCTGTTATTTGTTAGTTATATTAGCTGTCTTTCTTCAATCCAATAATACCATTAATACTCCTAACTATTGCTGATTTCAGTATTATTTTGCTGCAAAATGGACTTGCCAAGCAGTGAAGTTAAATTTTCATAATTTTCTTCAAAGTTCTTTTTTAGCTAAATTAAATTTCAGAAAAACTAATCAAGTCTTTCAGCCAGCTAATACATCGATAAAACTTAATTTAATTATATATTAAGTAATTTTAACAGTGAAAGAGTGGAGCTGACACAATACTTCAGTAACGACAAATAATTTATTTTTTTAAACATCTATAAAATAAATAATACATTTTGAAACATGGTGTGCAATAACTATGATGAAATTTTGAGTTTGGATATCCATCCATATTATACAAACACATTTTGATTTTAAGACATACAAAAACATATATTTACTCTAGAAATTTGAAAACAGATACTCATTCTCCAATAAGGCGCATAATTTATTTTTTTAATTTATTAGATGTGGAGGGAATTCATGTCTGAAAGTTTTTTTTACATACTGTAAAATCCGGCTATAATGTGCACCTATACTTTCAAGCTGCATTTTCTAATTTTTAGGTATATTCGCTGTATAACACATATCACTTATTTTACAAATAAACATGAAATGTACGAATGCATTATTTTTGTTTTTTGAAGTAATTTACTCGAAATATAATCCCAAACTTTAGAACAAAATAGTATACTTCTAGAAATACAATCCTTTTAGTCTATAAGGAATGTCATTTCTTTGAAATAAAAAGTGTTTCAATATATGTAGAAGTCTAAGGTTATTTTAAAGCTATAATTTTTATACTCGACGTATATCGTGCATCAGTAAATTCAGATCATTTTTTTTAATGAAAAGTGAGCGTTATACGCCGGAATTTACGGTATTTTATTATAATCACTTTTGTTCCAAAATTGAAAAAAAAATACCTAAATTTATATGATTTATTGACAAAATAAATCATTTTCAAAAAGCAGTTATTATTTATGATATAACTAAAAATGCCCTTCTACAAAGTATTCTATTTTTTTATGTATCTCATAGGCTGATAAACTAATTCACAAAACTTAAAAAATTAATCTTTTGAAGTATTTATCATTAGGCTTCTATCAATTATTTAAATTTTTATCTTGATCAATAAATTGAAATATTATACAATAACTCGGATTACTCTAAGCATATGATGGCTCTGTCCACAAGCAAATTAGTTCAAATCCACCAGTTCAAAGGCATTGACAGACTTTTTTCGTCTCTTTTGCTCTTAAATCACACCCGTTAAACAACAATGTCATTCCAGTTATTCTTAAATTATAATTGCATTCTAATTTTAAGAATAACTTAACAGAATTTAACATTTAAACAAATCTCCAAGAAGTTTCACTATGGGAGTGGAGCCTATCGACTTGCTGAAAAAAACAGTCTCGATGATATCTGGGGGTATCTGTCTTAGAGAAGGTAGTAGGAGAAGAAGACGCCCAAACCTAAACAGAAAGAGAAATAATATAAAAAAAATAGTTTTTAAGTCAATTCCTACTTAGATCAACAACGAAAATTTTTATTTTAGCTACTTTTTATTAAACAGTTAAAATTAATATAAATATGTCTATACATAGGACAGAATCACAACATTAAGTGGTAATTAGTTTTTAATTTTTCATTAAGTATCGTATTGTTTTTTTAATTTCAGTCAAACTGAATGCTTTAATACGTGAGAAAAAACCTTTCAAGTTTTGAAAATGAAATGCAAGTCGCCAACGTGGCTGCATTTGTAATTTTTAAATAATTAGTTTTTAAACAATTAATTTTATAATATAATTTAGTATGTATTGTCATCCAAAATGATCCTGTATATAAAATTTCAGCTCAATTCAGAGCTTTAAAATGTATTTTATTAACGATTGAAAATTCCACCAAGATAAATATACAAATATATAAATAAATATATAGACAGTGCGAGCTAATAGTAGGAATTGAATAAAAATATAGGGGAAAAAAACCTAATCAACTAACAAATTTTATACAACATCATTCAAGGATATTTTTTGTACAAAAAATGAAATCTTTAGCCAAAAGACACTGTTAATGGACATCCAAATTAATATTTAACTTACTTTGAACATTGTATTGATAAGTACTATTTTAAATACTGGGTGAAATATAAACTTGGAGATTTAGTGACCTTCAAGACTCTACTTATACTTTTGAAGGTTACAGAAGCAAAATATTTTCTAATGAATGTGTGATGAAGGTCTGTTTTCGTGCAAAAGAATTGGATCAAAGTGTTTTAAGGGTTAAAAACTAGTTATCTCCGTGATATCTGAGATAAATTATTTAATCGCAGTCAATAGTTGTTTATGAACTGTTGAAAAGAAGTATATTTTTTAGTTGTATGGCTCTTGTGTTTCATCCTCATACTTCTCTAGATTTCGTATTGTTCCGTCCCTTAGCGACTTAGAAATTCTAATTGCTTATATTTCCTAATAGAGTAGGGGTGGTGAAACTTTATGGATCAATGTGCCATTTTTTTTCTAAAGGTTAAATAAGGTATAGATGTGCCGTCAAATAATTTTGATTTCTAATTATTGAGAAGGTAATAAAACCAAATACTAACAACTCAAAACTCTACTACGAAAAAGTACAGTTTGCACTGTACAGTAGTAAAAGTTTTAGTTATACGTGTAATTCAGATTACAAAGTAACATTGGTGTGATTTCTGTTGTTGCAGATTAGGTGACAAATAACTTACATTAGGATTGTAAGATATTACTTTTAGAAAATGTATGATGAATTGGAGTCATCTGCCAAACAGTTTCTAAGCGAGTCTTTAAAGCTATCCATCTCTGAAAATAATGCTCCGCAGGCATAGTTGGATGCAAATATGTTTAAACAGCATGAGCCAGCTTCTTCAAACAGTTAAATGTGTCTAAAATCTGCTTTACAGACTGTGTTCTACACACAATTCTTCCAGAATGTGAAACACACCCTGCTTTATCGTCTTTACTAATCATGCTATGTTTCTCGGTCCACCAAATTTGAAATTCTCTGTTACACTTACTATCTGGCACTTATTGTTTTTCTTAACTAACCATAAATAACGGTTAAATCTCGTAAACATAAAACAAATAAACTTTAAAATACAATTGTGCCACCGAAATTTACTATGCTATGCGTAGACAAACTTAGCATCATTTGCAATTGCAGTCCACGATGTAACTAAGGCAAGACAACAGCAAACGACACGCTCTCTACAGCTCTGCGCCAATCACTCGCGTTTGATCATAATACTTCATAGTGAACTTTGTTATTTTGATTTAAAATTCAAATCATTTTTATTGGTGGAGTGCCAAAAATATTGTTTCGCGTGCCATTGGTACGGTTTCCCTGCTCTATAGAGAGCCTGTACAACTTTTAATTAAAATAATTAATTTATGACTTAACATTTACAGGATAAACGTGCAACGAACTCAGCTAAAAAGTTTAAAAAACGATTTCTGATTTATTTACCAGAATGTAATGGCCTCGAAGTACTTACTAACCATGCGACGCTTTTGATCCATCAGCTTTCAGTATCAATACATTTCTAAAAACCGAGCTATATTTGATGAGTAAATAATTGAAACTTAAACCAATTCCTTGTTTAATTTTTATCCAAGTAGCATTATGTTTATTCCAAACATCAGTATAAATAATTTATTCAATAGTATTTTAATCAATGATACTTCCAAATCCATATTTTATTTCCTACATATCCTACATAACTAAAGAAAAATGTGTGATTGTAACTAAAAAACTAAGAAATATCCATCTAAAAACCTTAAGGTATCCGACTACATTCGGAACCGTTATTTTAAAAAAGCGCATAAATGGATAATTTTCGTGATATTTAATGTCACTTAGATTAGAGAGAATACATGTATAAAATTCTTTTAAGGACATTTTTACAAAAAAGTTATTTAAATACAATATTTCGGCAAAAATTTTTTAGAATAACCTTTTTCAAAATTTCTCCTTTTAATGAAACTGCTTCTATTATAATAATATTTTGCCTGTCTATAGCTCAGACCTTGTACAGAGCTCAACTATGATTTTGAAAAAATTTACTTATTTTCAGAGTTACACCCATTGAAATAATTATAGGTTACTTTTTTTAAAAACCCCCCCTGTTGTCGTAAAACATGGATAAACCCACTTCTAAGTTATATATTTCAAAATTCTGTTGAGCCTCTGTCAGAGGTCTAGGGTATATACAAGCAAAATATTATTATAATAGAAGCATTTTTATAAAGGAGAATATTTGAAAATTTGTCATTCTATGTTCATTTTTGTCAAAATATTGTACTTGAATAATTTTTTATTGTAATACTATTCTTATAACAATTTTATGTACATTTTCTAATCTAAGTGACACTAAATATCATAGATATTATCTATTTTTGCGCTTTTGGAAAATCCCGGTTCCGAACGTAGTCGTATATCTTAAGTGATTCTTAAAAAGCTCTAGAAAAGACTAAAAAAATAATGAAACTTAATTAAGTATACTTATTTTTTACTAAGAAAACTAGAAAAAAGCTTATTTTTGCAAACAATGTCATCTTACCTAAAGGTATAATCAAAATGCTGAGATTTGATATGATGGGCCAGCATCAACTGCGCATGATCTTGAAGCATGCTCACTTGATGAATATCTTTCAAACATTCCACATCTGTTTTTAACAAAACACATTTTTTTAAAAAAATGCTTAGATATGTTAACATACCATAATATCCCAGCAATACTTCTTTGTATAAGTATTTTCAATTTTAATTTATTTTGGAGTTTTCTTCTCATTCTCGAACAAATACAGTCCTTTCCATATTTTATTTACTTACGTACAGAGGGTGTTTACATGTTTTAAAAAAGAGTTTAGTACAGGATTTAAAAAGGAAAAATATATAAGTGAGAGGTATCCCATTTATATTTTAAATTATGTTATTTTGCGATATATTGCCAAATTTGTCCTCCCTTAAAAAGGATGGAAATAAGCAAATTATAGCATAAAGAACAAGCTTTTGCATTTTTTAGGAAGAAATATAGTTTTAGTCCTTTGTTAAAATACGACAATATGAAACATTATATGAAATTATTTTTCAGCACAAAATAAATAACATTAGTCATTGGTAAAGCCTTACTCGTTATCTTCTAAAGCAGGGGTGGTCAACCCAAATGACCTCGCGGGTCACTTCGGAAGAATTTGACAATCCCGCGGGCTGCATATAAAAATATATATCTTTCTATTAGATTTGGATTCATTACAAACATTTGTTTGAGTAAAAATTTAAAACAGACTGATATATTATTATTTTTTTCATTGTTTTCATGTATACAAACATAGATAGTATAATAATAATAATGCAATGATCTATATATAATAATATTTAATTAGTTATATCTGTTTCTCAACTCTTTTACTTCGTTTTTGCAAGTCGATCTCAATGCATGTGTCTTTGCGTATCGTAAATGATGTTTCAGATTTTCGTGCGTTAAGTTTGAGCACGATTTATGTTTGATAAATTTCAATTTAGAAAAAAACAAAAGAGATTCACAGTAACAGAAGCAACGCGGTAAAATAATAACGTTTAGGGGATTTATTTTTTACAAAAACAAAACAAAAAAATAATAATATTGTACAAAATAGTCGAATTTTGTAATGTTGTAAAGAATCTTGCGGGCCGCGGGTTGGACACCCCTGTTTTAGAGTAATGCCCAAAAAAGGTGCACAATTTTCCCAATCTTTAGAAAAAGAAATAAGTGATAGCAGGAGAAAATCCCCCGACGTAAAATTCAACTCCAAATCCGAGGAGCAGTAGTAAGTAAAATAATAAAAAGCAATACATACAACTGAAAATATAAAATATATAATCCACATTAATTTTGCTCGTCATTGCAAAATGTTTTGTCGAGCTCTTTATGGAAATTCATTTACTGGAAAATATTATTACTACATCAGCCGGAAGATGAGTTTACCTAAATGTTTGCAAAAAAAAAATGCTTAGCTGTTATCTATAAGACTAAATTATAATCTAAAATACGGAGAAAAGATGTATATATATATGGTTACCAGAATAGAAAGAAAATTTTAGTAAAACCTTATGGCTATATCACAGATTATTAAGCTATATTAAAATCAATTTATAATACTATCAAGAGAATTTTTTTCGTTCGATAACTAGAAAAAAATCTATTTCTTTATTCTAATGACTTTCAAGTAGTGAAATTGCATCAATATGCCCCAAAAAAAAGGTTTGTTTTTACCTCTAAAAAAAATGAAAACTTTGGCTTTTGTATTGTATGTACAGCTTTTAAACATATTCTAGTAAAGTACGCAGACTTTCATTTTTGGAATATTCTGCCATTGATCTTCTAAAATATTGTCATTATAATCACAGAATCATCATGATTAACAATTCTAGAAAGTAGAAAAAGAGGCAAAAAACACACGGAAACTTTACGAAAGGTTTTTGTAATGTTATGTATGCCGCAAACTTATATAGTTTAAAAATAAGGATAACGATCAAATATCAGAACAAAAATTATTTTTTATGTCTTAAATCACTTTAAAAATTTATAAGCACCCTCTGTTTTTTTTTAGTTTTCATAATACTAATTTTATACAATTCTCATTTTTTTTTTTAAAAATACCGATTTCTGCAATTATATTTAATTTCATTTATCACTTCTATAACAAAGTTGAATTTTTCAATGATAAAAGTGCTTTTAATTTTAATTCTAAGTTCCTTTTGAATTCATGAGTGTTTTCAGTTGTATAAAGTAGAGTATATTAATGGGATTTTATGGTATACATATTACAAATAAATACAACAATTTAATTATATGCATAATTTTAAATTAAATTATTTTTCTTCTCATTTTGATTAACATATAATTATTTTTGATCAATCTCATTGTGCAATGATTTAATTTCAAATCACATTTCTAAAACTCACAACATCACATTTTTAAATCTCATAATTAATTTCTATTTAGTCTTTTTTTAAAAAACAATGTTTGACTCCAGTATTAAAAAGATGAAATCTAATCCCATTTACCTTTTCAACGAGTGGATTCTTGCTTTTGTAGGAATAAAACATTTAAAAAATGCTATTTTCTTCAATTGACAAATTAACCTATTACATGAATTATTCATAATTTTTTATATTCTAAAACAACTGAACAACATTAATTTTGCTTGAAAACATTAGGTTGGGGGAGGGGATCCATTATTTTTATTTGAACTTCATGACTTTATTCAACATGTTCCGAGCTACCAATTTTGGTCAAATATGAACTGCTTTGTTCAGTAATTGGCCGCCATTTTAAAGGTAAATTCATATTGCCTCTCTCATTGAAGTGTTGGTCCCTATTGTCGAGAAACTCTAGCAATTGATTTTTAAAATTTTCTCTTGATGCAAATTTCTTAGAGCAAAGGAAGCTTTGCAACGCAAAGAAAACATGGTAATGCTTGATGCCAGATTTATATGGTGGATGCGTGCATCAAAACAACCCAATCCATCTCCCGGAGTTTCCGGGGAGTCACTATAGACATATGTGGCCAGTTGTTGTCCTGATGACACACAACACTTCTGCTGTTCAATTTTTGACATTTCTAGTTAATTCCTAGCCTTAAAAGGTCCGATTGTTGATAGTAGAAATCTAAATTTAGTATTGGACCATGTGGAAGTAACTCATAATAAATTATTCATTTCCAATCTCACCAAATGCGTAGCACAACCTTCCTTGTTTCGCCACCATTTAGGCTGCTTCACCCCTCTTTGACCAAGATCGTTTTTAAAAAGTGTTATCGAAAGTCACCCTTTTTTTATCCCCAGTCACCATTCGCTTAAGAAATGGGTCGATTTCATTCCGTTTGACCAACGCTCGACAGATGGAAATTCAATCGATCAGGTTTTGTGTGCGTGCATGAGTGTTAATTGATGTGGTACTCAAACATATTAAGCTTCTTTTTAACTCAGCTTTATGTAAATGGTTTAAAATCATTTTATAATCAATCTTTAGCTCCTGGGTGATGCTACAACTACTAACATGCGGGCCAACTTAGATCATTTCTGTGATTTTATCAACATTTTTGAAGACGGACATACCTGAACGGAATCGACGAAATCAAAATCGCAACTAACTGGCTGTTACAGAGTATTGGGACCAGAGACACCATCCAAAATTTCAGCCACCTGGCTTGTATTTTCGCCTTTATCAAAGAACAACTGTAAAATGTACCGAATTTTTTCTTTGTTGACTTCCGTTTTTAACATTCTATAACTCATGACTCAATGGATGAAACAAAAAACAGCAATAGTATTTTTTAGTGCAAAATATCACCTTTTCAACGAGCATAAATTTGAAATTGTTTGTTCGATACTTCACGAGATATAAATCACTACAGCAGTTTACTGAAAAAATAATTCATTTATTTCTCCTTGACCTAATATCGAGCTAAGACCATAGTATCTAACAACTTTATGCCATGAATGTCACATAACACATATTTTTGACAGACTATTTTAAGAATTGGAGTTTATCATGAGCTTCTTCATTAAACATTTCTCATGTTCCATTTTTTTGCTTGTAATCTGCCCACTTAATGATTATAAACGTTGGTTGTAAGGACTACTGCGTAGTTTCACTCCTTTTTAACCCTTTCAGGACAAAAGACGCGTGCGTACTGCCAGGGCCGAAGGTTTCCATCGCGAGTGTCACTCACAAGCCGGAGGGTTTGTGTAGTTAAGCCTAAATCCATAAAAATATCGAAATATTAACGCGTTGTTCAAAATTTTTCTATAAGAACGGCATATGCTTTATATATTTTTTATTAATATACTTTATTTACTTCAGCCACTTTCTGTATAAGTGCTAGTTTTTAAACATTTTATTGTTAGCATTTGTAAAAGTAGACCTTGTAAAAAAAGTAAGGGAAAAAAGACAAATTTTGTCTACCAGATCTAATTATTCATTAAAAACTAGACTGCAAACCCAAATCAAATGCTTTAACGAAAATAAATCTCTCATCTTAATTATAAACGAAAACCACATGTTCATGTCAAGAGCAGTTATAGAGCACTCAATTCGAAAACATTCCCTTCCCCTTATGTTGATAGCACAAAAACCACGTGTATGTGAGTAATATTTCTCTCATTTCCAGTAGAAGGTCAGATCTCCATGTATCTCAAACCTTATAGACATAGAATGCAATCTGTTGCCAAAAAACTGAGCTTACCAAACTTTCCAAGTGCCTGGCTCATGGAGGGAGAAACAAGCTGGCTCACTCATGAGTCAATAGGCCTCTAACGGTGTTTCCTGCTGGCTCATCTTCGGGACTTTAAGTCCCGAAGGAGTTAATCTCTCATCCAATCAGAGAATGAGTTTTCCTTTTTATTACATTAGCAAAAATAAAGTTCCTTTCTTTAGACTAACTTAAAATTTTCCTTTGACTACTCAAATTCCACATTTATTTAATTTTTTGTAGGTATTTTTAAAATAACCCCAAGAAAACTGTACTTTAAATCTAAAATTGAAACTTAATCTTAGCAGCTTTATAATCACGCTAAGACACAATAAAATTTATAATACGTTAAGACATTATTGTTGAATTGTGGCTTAAAGGTAGCATTCCCGCCTCATAGCCAAAACTTGAGGATTCGATCCCGGTTAGAGTCGGCAGATTTTCTGGATGCAAAAATGGCAGGCACACACGTCATATGATTACACGGCATGTAAAATATTCCTTTAATAACAATTTGGTTCTGGTACTCATGTTAAAATTAAATTATGTCAACATTTAGCATTGAAGCTAGATTGAATTGAATAAATTTAACTCTCGTCGCCACCACTAGATGGTGCCACCAATGAATGGCTCTCACACTTGGGAGATTTGCAGTGTATACAAAGGTTTGTGTGCCAAAATGTATCCCATTTGAAAAAAAAAGGACCTTCTTTCAATTTTTTGATATCCCAGATATTGCATAAATTAGATTTTCATAACATTCCTTTTTTTCTAAATATAGGTATAGTTTCAGCTATTATGCGTATATATAATATATGTTTTAATAATAAAAAAAATACCACTAAGTTTTTTTTCCCTCTTACCTTGCTTGAAGAGTACAATGGCTTTTAAGCAAGCGAATTCCGAAAAATCTACTGCAAGCAACTTGAAACGAGCAAAAATCTTCTGCAAGGATTGAACACATTTCTTTTGCTGGATATTACTCAAGGATAAATTCGCATCCATCGTTGTAAATAAAGGATTTGATTCCAAAGGCATGCTCCACTGTATGCAAGTGATTAGAAATAATTCGGACCACGTATCTTCTAACAATGCAACCTAGAATTAAAAAAAAAGTATTCATATAAGAAGAAGAATTTTTTATGTGTACAAGTATATATATATATATAGTAATACAAAATAAAAGTGAAGAAGTACTAGAACCTACAGTGCTAAAGCAGGAAGAAATTGGAATTCACCAGACACAAAAAAGTCTTTGGACTAAACTGGAGACCTATTATGATTTCTAAAGCTGTCGCTGAATTAGGCCAGCGAATTAGGGTTTTATATATATATCGGGTTGGAGGGAAAGTTCTGTCGTATTTTAAAGAAAACATTTGAATGCATTTATAAAATATGTGTTTAATATTAATCAATTATATATGCTCCATTACTTGTTACAACTTGTTGCCATCTTTCAGGTAAATAAAATTCCTATTTTGAAAAGTTCCGGCGGGGGTTTAAAAAGTAGTCAGCAACTACATTAGAAAACTTTCAAAAGACTTGTTTTTTTTCCCCTTAGATAATTTTGCAGAGATCTGAACAGGTAATAATCAGAGGGTTTTAATCCCAGGTGAATATGGTGGGACAAGGACTTCCCATCCTAACGCATTCGTTTTTTGCGTCACCATTCGTATGCGGTCAGTATTACTGGTGGAACACTTTTCCCTTTTTCTGGACGCTAATGCGGGCCCTTTTTTTTCTTTGATAGCTCACAATTTACCCAGTTGAGTAGTATAGATCCGTGTTAATGTTTTTTTCCCTGTTTCAGCAACTCGAGCATAGACCTTTCATGTCCCACCACAAACAAAGCAGGACTTTTCGTTGGGATTTTTGGGTTTTTGGGAACTGTTTTGATGATTTCCTGGTTTGCAGAAAGATTTTTCTCAATATTCTCGTTAAGAATCCATTTTTTCCCTGTAATCAACTGGTCCAAAACGGCTCCACTTTGTCTAATCAGATTGATAACACATTCTTACACGTCAAATTTTTTTCCGTTAATTCATAAACCAAACCCTTTGTTTTAAAACCAAAACCCCGGGTTTCTGATCTGCAAAATTGTATGATGAATGAAACTCTTCTGCAATTTTTTAACTTGTTAAATGGGATTATTTTCAACATGGATTGCAAAACATCATTATCGATCTTAGATGGTGGTCAGATCGATTCCTTTTGAGGCTCAGACCCCCGGGAAATTTGCTAAACCATCTCGACAAGTACAAACATTTAAAATTCTTTTCCAAATACCGAAATAAATTTTACATGCAACCGATGCGTTGTTTCCCTTTTTGGAATTCATACAAAATACAGTATCGTAAATGTACTTTATCTACTGACATTTTTTTCACTTTAAATTTTAAAGTAAATGATGAACGGTAAAAAGACTTTTTTTATATTTATACAGGTAAAGTAAAAAAAAAAAATCAAATGACTCCTAGCCAGATTTTTTTTAAACAAAACCACCTTTTTTAAAAATACGATGAATCCCCCCAACCCCAATATATAATATATATATATATATATATATAAAACAACTTGTAATTTTTTATACTACTTGAAGGTGGTTGGGGTTTTTTCCCGGGAATGTATTCCATAGTCTTTAACTTTCTAGAAATTTTTTTGTCTTATTGAATCTTTAAATGTATTTGTGCTCAAAATTTTCTTCTCTCACTTTTAAGAAATCGAAACCATTTCTCATATCTATGCAGTGACACAAAGTCTTGTGCTATATCGTTCTTATCATGAAATTTTTTTTGGTAACGCTGTTCCACAAGCAAAATTCAAGACGTGTTTCCCACCAGTTTTGAAAAATGTGATACCATTGAAACGATATTGGATGCAAAGCAAAAATTCTAGTTGAACTACCGTCAAATAATAGTCGTTTTAAAATATCGGAACATATTCTGATGGGACAAATTTCTCTGACCAAAACCCTAAAACTTATTTTTTATCCATATTTCCATTGACTAATGCATACAAAAATAATTTCTTTTCTAGGCCTGTGTTGCAAACAACTGTCTTTCCAAAAATGGGGCAAAAACACAACCCCCGATATCAACCTACGGCCGGAGGGGCCATTGGGCCCCCCGAAAATTTTTTATGACCCAGTTGTGGCCATTACCCCGGGAAAATTTATTTATTTTAAAAATAATTGTCAAAAATTTGGGAGGAAATTTTTTCAGTCAATAAAACAAATATATCAATTTTGCTTTTTTGCTGTCGGTGTCGTATGGGTGAAAATTGTAATTTTTTTTTTTCCCTTTTAACTGTTTGGTTATGCTAACAATGTAGAAGCGACCATTTTTATGGGAACAATTTTAATTATCCTTCATGTCTTCTTTTAAAAAAAATATTCGAACATTCGTATGGGAAATTGACTATTTTGTAGTGAAAAACAAACATGGGTCATAATTGTTTTTATTTCTCGCAAAAAATGTTTTATTTAAAAAGTACCAAAACCATTATCGTTCAATGACACTTTTCCTCGGACTTTTTAATAGTAGGCGTTCTTGAATAACTTTGGCCAACAACAAAAAATGTTTTGTTGTAACACAACATAAAATAAAAAGGTATCCTTAAATTTGTAATATATTTCATAATCATAAGAAACCGTTTATTGCAAACATTGTGGAGGGGTGTTTCTTAAGTCCAATTTGGTTTTTTATCATAAAAAAAAAAATAAAAAAATTGAAAAAAAAATAAAAAAAGCATGCACAAAAGGTGTTTTTTCAACATTAATTTTCAATGTTATTTTGGGTTTTAAAAAATCCCCCCTTCCTCATTAATCCATGTTTTGCGGCTCGGGAAAAAAACTTTTCCATATGTATGCGGCCCGGCAGAAAAAAGATTATACCCCCCGAACTAGAAGATGTATAGCAATGGTTTTTTTAAAAAATGATTGCAATATGAGGGCTTAGCTATGCACCACTTGTCTGGAACAAACATATTACCACTATAATTCTTCCTGATTGAACATTTAGGAACTTTCCCCCAAGATCATAAAGTCCTATTTCTACCCCTAGATCAATGTAAAAGTGAAGAAGTACTTAGAACCTACAGTGCTAAAGCAGGAAGAAATTGGAATTCACCAGACACAAAAGTCTTTTTGACTAAACTGGAGACCTATTATGATTTTCTAAAGTTGCCGCTGAATTAGGCCAAATGAATTAGGTTATATATATATATCGGGTTGAGGAAAGTTCTGTCGTATTTAAAGAAACATTTGAATGCATTTATAAAAATATGTGTTTAATATTAATCAATTATGTATGCTCCATTACTTGTTACAACTGTTGCCATCTTTCAGGTAAATATAAATTCCTATTTTGTGGTTTCCGTGCTTGGAAAGTTAAAGTAGTCAGCAACTACCTTAGAAACACTTTCAAAAAGACTTGATTTTTTTCCCGTTAGATAATTTTGCAGAGGATCTGAACAGGTAATAATCAGGATGGTGCAATGTCAGGTGAATATGGTGGGTGACCAAGGACTTCCCATCCTAACGCATTCAGTTTTGTTGCGTCACCGTTGCGTATAGTGGTCGAGTATTATCGTGGTGGGAACACTACCTTTCTGGACGCTAATGCTGGCCTTTTTTCTTGGATAGCTGCATTCAATTTATCCAGTTGATTGCAGTATAGATCCGTAAGTTGGCGCTTTTTCCCTGTTTCAGCAACTCGTAGTAATAATTAGACTTTTCCCTGCTGTCCCACCACAAACAAAGCAGGACTTTTCGTTGAAGGATATTTGGTTTTAAACTGTTGTTGATGATGTTCCTGGTTTGCAGTAAGATTTTTTCTTAATATTCTTCGTTAAGAATCCACTTTTCAACTCCAGTAATCAACTGGTCCAAAACGGCTCCACATTGTGTCTAATCAGATGCGATGAACACATTCTTACGATCAGACAAATTCTTTTCCGTTAATTCATGGGGAACCCAAACACTTTGCTTTAACACAAACCCAAGAGATTTAACGTGATCTGCAACAATTGTATGATGAATGCCAAACTCTTCTGCAATTTCTTAACTTATTAAATGAGGATTATTTTTCAACATGGATCGCAAAACATCATTATCGATCTTAGATGGTGATCCAGATCGATCACCATTTTGGAGGCTCAGATCCCCAGAACGAAATTTGCTAAACCATCTCGACAAGTACAAAACATTTACAATATCTTTTCCAAATACCACACATAAATTTTTACATGCAACCGATGCGTTGCTTCCTTTTTGGAATTCATACAAAATACAGTATCGTAAATGTACTTTATCTACTGACATGTTTTTCACTTTAAATATTACAAGTAAATGATGAACGGTAAGAAAAGACTTCTTTTATATTATACAGCAGCTAAAGTAACAAAAAAAATCCAAATGACTCACTAGCCAGATTTTTTTTTTATTTACAACAAAAACCACCTGCCTGTTTAAAATACGATAGAACTTTCCCTCCAACCCAATATATATATATATATATATATATATATATATATATTGTAATACTTATACTACTTGAAGGTCGCGTTGGAGCTGATTCACGTGAATGTATCTCCATAGTCTGTTAACTTTCTAGCAATTTTTTGTCTTATTGTAATCTTTAAATGTATTTGTGCTCAAAATTTTCTTCTCTCACTTTTAAGAAATCGAAACCATTTCTCATATCTATGCAGTGACACAAAGTCTTGTGTTATATCGTTCTTATCATTTAGGCCTGGTAACGCTGTTCCACAAGGTACCCCGCGACGTGTTTCCCCACCAGTTTTGAAAAATGTGATACCATTGAAACGATATTGATGCAGCTTTGTACCCTAGTTGAACTACCGTCAAATAATAGTCGTTTTTAAGATATCGGCAATATATTCTACGATGGCACAAATTTCTCTGACCGTAGACCCTAAAAACTTATTTTATATCCATATTATCACACTGATGACTAATGGCGATAGCAAACTAATTTCTTTCTCTAGGCCTGTGTTGCTTTTGAAGCAACTAGTGGCTTACCAAAATGGGACAACAAGCAACTTAATCAGCGATACTCAACCTACGGCCAGAGGAGCCACATGTGGCCTACCGAACCTTTTTGAGTGACCCAGGTGTGGCCCATTACCCTGAGAAAATCATTTATTTAAGAATAATGTGTCAAAAATTTGGCAGGAAATTCTTTCACTCAAGAAATCATATATATCAATTTTGCTTTTTGCTGTCGGTGTTGTATGGGTTCAAATTGATAATTTTTCTTCTATTGTAATTGTTATGATTAATGATAACAATGTAGTAGTAACCATTTTATGGGGGAACTAATTTTTAATTATCCTTCTCATGTCTTGCAAGTGAAAAAAATATTCGAACATTCGATATGGAAGTTGACTATTTTGTAGTGAAAAACAAACATGGATCAGTAATTGTTTGATTTCTAGCGAAAGTGTTTTATTTAAAAAGTACCAAAAAAAAAAAAAAAAAACCATGAATCGTTCAATGACACTTTGCCTCGAGGATCTTTTTCAAGGGCAATAAGTAGGCGTTCTTGAATAATCTTTGCAACAACAACAAAATGTTTTGTTAGTGGCAACAGCATAACGATAACAAAGGTATCCTATGAAATTTGTTATATTATCGGTAATCATAAGAAACCGTTTACTGATGCAGAAATTGTGAAGGTGTGTTTTCGAAGGGCCTAAATTTAGCGTTTAAATAGTAGTAAAAATAAAAAAAATATTGTAAATAATAAAATAAAAGCAAAAAGGAGTTTTAAATGATTAATTTTCCTCATTTTAATTTTCCAATGTTGTTTTGTTTTAAATTTTCCCCCATTCCTCATTAATCCTTATGTTGCGGCTAGGGTAAAAAGCTACCATATGCATACTGCCATGGCAGAAAAAAAGGTTGACTACCTCTAAACTAGATAGATGTAAAGCAGGGTTTCCCAAAGTGGTCTATATGGACCCCAGGGGTCTATGATGACCTGAAAGTGGTCCACGTCAGCAAAAAAAATAATTTGGGGGTCCATGAGGTGTAACAAGTGGTCTATGATAATGGCTCTCATTAAACCAGATCGTGACTTAAATTTTAAAATAAAATTTAATGAAGTGGAAACCAAATTTTACCTGTTTGATAGATTTGTTTACTAAATTTAATGTGGTTAATTTGCACTTACATGGGACATTATAAGTTTTATTAAAACAAGAATCATTTCAGCGTTTTTCTCCAGCTAAAGAAGTATAATATAGAATGTCCCGAATTTTCTCAATTTGTCACAGACAATCTCTCAGGACGTTTTAACCTACGTTCAATATTTAAATACCTTTTATTCAGATTTTGAAACCAAATTTGAGGATGATTTGACTATGGTAATACGACAATAAGCAATGAATTCATACGGTCACACTGAGAAAAAAATTGTCGCATTACAGTACTAACTGATCGTAATAAGCACTAACGAAGATCTTAAAGTTTAGAAATGGATGACAGAAATTTTAGCTTTAAAATGTTAAACTTGTTATTTGTCCCGAATTATAGAATATCGTGAGGAAATATATATATATATTTAATTGTGCTTTTCCTAGTGTGAAGAAGTTTCAGCACGGTTGCCAATTTCCAAAATAAAAAAAAAAAAAAAGATAGGAAATAAAAAAAAAAAAAAAACTCGACTCTACTAACAGGGGAGATTTAAGGTTAAACCCCAGACAAGATTGATACCAAACGTTGACAATTTGATAATGTTGCACCAAATTCATCCCTCCCTTTAAAATCATTTGTTTATTGTATAGTTATTTTATTTAACAGTTTTATTTATTAATAAACTTTTAATTTAATTAATAAACATGGACTTTTAAATTTCAAACACTACTCATTACAATTAGAAATTTAATTCTTTTAAAGTGGGAGTAGTAATACCAGCTGTCAAAAAGATACTTAAGTTGATACATTTGCACAAAATTCAATATTAATTAACAGGGGTCTATCTCAAACCAAAAAACATGGCAAGGGGTCTATGAGACAAAAAGGTTTGGGAACCTCTGATGTAAAGCAATGGTTGTATTGTCGACAATCGCATTTCAATATGAGGGCTTATCAATGAGGGCCCCATAATTGGGTCCAGTTTCATACGTCCCACAGCTGCACGGTACTTACTATGCACCATCTTGGCTGGAATGCGTATCATATGTACCACTATAATTCTCTCTGATTGAACAGTTAGGGAACTTTCCCACAAGATCATGACCGAGTCCTATTTCTGAAGCGTAGATCAATATGAGAGATTTATTCTTGACGTTACAGATATTAAACTGATTATATTATTAGGCTGACAAAAAATTACTTTTCTTACTTACAATTTTTTCCCTATTCTTTTTACATGCATTCTATGACAACATAAATACAAAAAAAATTTAACCGA
>BMAV01000793.1:4941-24964 GCA_019973955.1 Trichonephila inaurata madagascariensis
TCACAGATTTAGACATATTTTTATATTAAACATAATTTTTTAAAATTAAACGTATATTTCAAAAAATAATACTTGCAATGGCTATTTAATAAATTGTATAAATATTTAGAAACGACTAACAGTACTGGTATTTTGTAAAATATGTTTTTTTCCTAACATAAGCGCGTACAAAACATTCATCTAATGTTTAATAAAATGTCTTACAGAAAAATCTATAAACTTATTAGTATAATTTTCAATAACATCAATTTTCCCATCATATATAGAAAGAGATGATTTAAAAATAGAAGAATGTATGTAATTTTATTATTAATTTTTCACAGATGCTATGACAAATTTTAACATACGAGCAACTTATTTTATTTTTTACTTCTTCATTGAAAAAAAAATTATAAGTACTTTCTTATTACGTTGAAAAGAAATTTCTATCTTTGATTGTTTCTTTTTTATAATGTATAAGAAGGTATTTATTTCTCATTATTTCTTTTGTGTAAATGATAACGTGTTTATTGATGATACCGTTAGTCTGGAATCCGTTATTTCATAGACAAACTAGGTATTTCATGAAATAACTAGACGTCAGTTAAAGTATATAAAATTATTGAATTCTATGATTTAACTAGGTATTCTATAGCATAACGATTAATCGATTGTTAAAGTATGAAATTCGGCACTCGAAAGTTCTCTGAACCGGTTCTAGCTGCTTTGTAATGACGTGCGTGTGTGTACCCTTCATGCCATTGCTTTAAAACGTAGAATTTGGAAGGTATATTTTGCATTTTGGATTATTAACGAATATTTTTACGGTTTTTTTAAGCAATGATTTCTGCAGGAATGAGATACCAACCTGTAATTAAAAAAGATGTAATGCAAGAGAAATTTGAATCTTTATTAAATAAGCGTGAAACACAAAGGAAAACAGTGCTGCACTTAATCGTAAAAGAGTATTCTTTAATAGAGGTGAAGTAGAAATTACTAAAACAGCACATAAAAAGTACCAATTGACTATTGGTTACCCCAGCATTATAATATTCTTGTTCAAGGAGTATTAAAGTTAGTTGTGCCAGTAACAAATGCAAAACATATTCTTTTTTCCCCTCTTTCTGTTTAACTAATGTTAGCAATATGAACAATAATAAATTATGTCGTCTGCTTTTCTTTATTATTTATCAACTAATCATCCGCAGCAGGGATAACATGTATTTTTCGAGACGTTTTAGTCATTTATGACCAATTAATTTATAAAAATAAATTTGAAATTGTTAATTTTTAACTTTAACGGTTGATCGTTAATTATTTCACAGAATAACTAGTTATTTCATGGAACAACTAGGTATAGTATGAAATTTTTCATCTATTGTATACTTTAACTGACGTATAGGTATTTCATGAAATATCTAGTTATTCTATGAAGCAGCTGAATTATACATTTTAACGGTAGCATTGACATTAATATTACACAACCGCAATTATCTTAGAATGTAAATGAAATACCTTTATTAAAACAACGTGCGTTAAATAGTTTTTAAGAAAATAACTAATTCTTGTTTTGAAATTTAGTTTTTTTCGATTCCACTGAGTTACATTTTGAATTCAATTTGGAATCGGTCCCTCACATCAAGTACCAAGAACTGTAAAACCTCCAACGGTATAAACATAGTATCCGAATTTCTGCACTAGAAAACGACCCTTTTTGCCACCGATCCCGAAAAACCCATCGGACACGGGTGGTTTAATTCGTAAGGCCTAAATTTTCACTCTTCAAACTACTCTGCGTTCTACACGTGCTTCAGACCAATGGTACACAGGAAGTCCACCCTCTGGCCCCCATATGATTGCCACAGTTTTTGTTTTCGCAATTTTTTTCTCTTTCTTCTTTTATACGTCTTTGTTGACTCTTTCATTTCAAATGGAGCACGAATATCGCTGTTTCGAATTTAATGTGTGTTTTTCTACAAAAAAAGACTTTTCATAACTACTGTAAATACCCAAGGCAAAAAAAAAAAAAAATAAAAAATGAATATTTTATAAAACTTTATTTTTTTGTAAAACGATTATTCACGAAAAATAAATTTTTAATTAAAACATTCAATTTTACAAAAGTTTTATTTACCTTCGTGCAATGAGAAGTGAAAATTTGAATTCAGAAAATTAGTAATCAGTCAAGGTGACAACGTTCGGAAACATGATTTTGAAAAGAAAAACATATAAATGAATGTTACTCAGTGTGTCAGTTAAATTAGAATATACGTGTAAAACTGTTTTAAAAATATTAGTACGAGACAAAGTAATTTAAATGCAAATTCTAGGCAGAAAAAGAACACATTTTCAAAATATTCCCCTTTTATTCAAAATGCTTCTATAATAATAACATTTATCCTATATATAGCTATATTTATCCTATTCTATGCAGAGCCTGAAATAGGATATTTAAAAAATTCACATTATTTTCAGAATTACTGTCAGCAGGGGCGGCTCTAGGGAAGAACAAACCGGCCCCCTGCCCGGGACGGCATTTAGATAGAAATTGAAAAATATTTTTTTGTGACAAAATTTTGATATATTTTCTGGAATATTAATGGGTGTGAATTTGATGTTTCATTTAACGTATCTTATTATTTTTTTTAATTTTGTACTCGTTATATTTAATGACAGTTTCCTTTTATGTTGAAACTTGAATGGTTTAAGGCTGGAGTGTATGTTAAAGCATGAAATTTAACATGTTCCCACATCTTTCACTAATAAACTTTCTCCCCATCCCTGAGTGAGGTCACAACGGACATTTCTTTTACCCTTACGATGTTTGGTGTCAGTTATCCAAAAGAGGACAAGGATAATAAGAGATTTTAGTAGACAGAGAGCCTCAGGAGATATTTTGCTTTAGACTTCAGTGTAATTACTATAAGTTAAAACAAACGCTTGCAATCCCCACCATCAGTAGAATATTCTTCTAAGAAATTGGCCAGCTTAAATGAACTATTCCTTCTCTTACATTTCACTCGTTTGAAATAATGAAAGATAATTCTGTCCTTAAATTCAAATTATCTTGGATTTCTTAAGACTTAAAATAATATATATATATAAAGAGAGAGAAAGGTGGCATTTTCCATTTTTGTCCGGGGCGACAAAACTACTAGAGCTGGCCCTACTATCTATTGAAATAATGAACGGAGTTTGTACTGAAATTTCTCGAGACTGATATATTAAAATATTGAATAAATCTACTTCTAAAAATATATTTTAAATATCATATCCTAGTCCATGATTTTTGAAGGAAAAGAAGTATTAGTAATAACTTTATTGACACCCATTGTTTGTAAAAAAGAGAATGTTTTGAAAATATATCCTTTTTTTTTTTATTTCAATAAATTTTTTGCATTTCAATAACTTTTTTTTAGTAATATTCGTAAAACAGCTTTAAATTGATGTTCTAATTCAAGTGGCGCTAAAAATCCAAAATATTATTCATTTTTACTGCAGGGGTCTCCCGGACGCGACCATTGATTAGGGAGATTCGGAAGAAAGACTAGCCATATTCAAAATAACTACAATTAATTCTCAGATAAAAACAACACGAATTCAATTAGCCAAGTTTAGAGATGCACCCAAATACCAAATATGGAGAACAATAATGAGGTAGGCGAGATACGAGAAGACTTTAAATAATTAGATCACTTACATCAAGGCAATAGCTTCTAATTCGTAGCTACTTAATCTACTTTGATTCCTAGTTGACAAAATTCGTCAACTTTAATATTACTATAATCAGCTGCTAAATATCACCCATCTCTTTCCAGTTTAATTAATCACTTCTCAGGGTTAGTAGTCTAACCTATCTCACTCCACTCTAACCTGAAAGTTTAAACTTTATATGCAAGCCTTAATTTGCATGGTCACGTCTTCTTCTTCTGGAGGAAACTTTATAATATAGTAATTTTTAAAGACCCAATATTTCTCGAGAGGATAAGTTTTTAAAGGAACGCGGATAGACCCGTCACATTACGCTTTTGAAAAATCATGGTTTCAAACGTAGTCAGGTACAAGAAAGACAACGGTAAATTATCCTGAGAATTTTTATCCGATTTGTATTTGAGTAAGACGGAATTCTATAAAAATAACTTAATAATTGTAATCAACATCTATTTTTGAATATTTTTAATGTTATTCTGAAAGTTTAAAATGTAAGAAGGTTGAATGCGGTTATTAATTCAAACAAAAAGTAGTGCAATTTCAAAAACTGATTTGGTTGATCGTCAACTAATAAATTTCTTTTAATAATTACATTAAAAGTTGATATTTGTCTGCATTTGAATTTGACTGAATTGCTTTCCTTTTTGAACTTTTTTAACCGTTTGTCTTCTACTATTATTAATTTCGATAGAGATTGATTTTGAATTATCAACACACAAGAAACTTGTTTTTAAAACAGCAAAACAGAACTACTTTAATTATTATTTTATTTAAACGTCAAGTAAGAGTTTCTTTGTGAAATTAATAAAGCCGGTTTCTGCTAAATACAATCTACGTAATGTAATTCATGGTTAAGTTGCATTTTATATTGTCTATACATTCATTAAAAAAAATTAGATATTGATGCATATATCCAGACATTTAACTGAGAAAATCGAATCAAGTTAAACGGTCGTGCTATTTTCTCCAGAATTTTAAACCTCTGAAAACGAGCATGGGATATTTATAATGAAACTGTTCATAAATTTAAAGACTTTATCACTCTTAATCATTATAGCATAAACTGCATACCACATTAACTTCAGCTGTGTTTAAATGGTTATTTATTAAAAGTCGATCATAAAAGGCTTCCATGAGATTTGATTTTAAATTAGGTTCGCAACTCCGCTCATAAATTGAAGTTTTCTGAATAAGAGCTTGGATTTCCGCAAGAAAGTTTTGATTGCATTCCATATGAATAGATGAGTGACAGAAAACAAAATTATGAATTGAATTCTGGGATATTCGCTGCCTAATTATAATTTAAGCGAAAGGAATGGAGGATTATTATTAAGGCATAACTCAAAGTTTGTTTGGATTTGTAAAAATTTAGAGATTTTCTTAAGTAACTTAATTTTTTTTTTTTTTTTATAAAATTGTCTTTTAACACACAATTTTAATTTTTTTTCTTTGTATTTATCTTGAAACTATTATTTTACAATTTAATTATTTCTCACTCGTTAATATTTTTATTAACATAATTTGTTTCAGCTAGGATCAATATCCAATAATATTCGACATGATATATCTATGTTGCTATAGTATTCAGTAAATGTTTTTTTATAAAGAAACATTTTCGATGTACAGGCTTTGAGATGCGTATAAGTACTGCATAATTTATAAAAACCTTTGTCTTCTTTTATTTCTATCAAATTTTTGCAGATGGTAGTAACTCTACTATAAATGATTTATAAGGCTTTTCTTTTATTCTGTTTGTCGCCCAAATGGAAGTGGCACTACAGTCAGTTTCATAACTGGCTTAATGATATTAATATAAATTAATATACAAAGGAAAGAACTAATTCAGAAGTAACAGAAGAAAGCCACCTTGCGCCAGCTGTGTGGCGTAGTTGGTTTGGCGCTCGCCTTGTAAGCCTAAGTTTGCGGGTTCAGCCCGGCCCAAGTCGGTAGATTTTCATGAAGGAAAAAATTGACAGCGTCCATTTCGTATGATTATGTGGCTTATTAAAGAGAGAGTGCCGGTTGCTTAGGTGCTCATTACAAAAATTAATTTTCTAGAACAGTTTCGCATCGTCAGAGCTCAGATGCTTCCCGCTGGGGAGGAAACTGGGTGTCAAAATTACATTGTGGCTGTTTATACCCACTTATATGCTTTCCCACTTAAAAGGGATACCAACTCTCGGGGAATGTACTAGGTCTGTAATGGTAAATACCAATCAGCAGAGCCCTTTAAAAAAGGCCACCTTGTTGGTTGAAACAAATAGCCTAGAGGCCCATGAGGTGATGGATACCCTAGATGAAAAAGGTCCGGGTTTGGTTGCGTAACCAATTTTCAACAGCAGCTTGGACCTCTTTATCTTTGGTAAAACACCGTCCCTTCAGAGCTTTCTTGCGTGGACGGAAGTTGTAGTAGTCACACTGCGAGAAGTTCTGGCTGCAAAAGGGGAAGGGGGAGGTTCTCGAACCTCCCAGTGGAAATTCTGTTTACAATGTTTGGCACGCCACAGCAACCTGAGGACGAGTACTATCATGCAAATGATAACCCAGCCTGACAGTATGCCATGCGGGCAATTCTTGATATTTTTTCTCAGTTCACGCAATGTGGCACAGTACTTGGCAGCATTGACACTCACCCCATAAGTAGTCATTCCAACATTAGTAGACCATCAACGTCAAAGAAGCACATTAACATTACTTTACCAACTTTAATTGTCGAGTGAGCCTTCTTCAGCCGTGGGGGTGAAGGGTGTCGCCGTTCTATGCTCATGCTTTTGGTGGTTGGATCGAAGTGATGGCACCATGTTTCATCAGCACTAATGATCCTTGAAAGGAATACTACAGGAAGGTTGCAACGTATATACCTTCACGCAGCTTAGTGTGAAAACTTCATTTGCTCGTAATCATTTCTTCCGCTATTTCTCGAATGGTGATTCGTCGATTAATTCTCACGAGATGGTCCACACCTGCAACTTTTTCTTTGGTGATAATCACATTCACGTAACCTGTTGTCAGTACTGTTTTTTCCCCTACAGAAATCCCTACACCATTGAAAAACGTATCTGCGTCTCATAAACTCCTCGCCATGCATATTTTGTATTCGACAATAGATTTCCCTACCAGCCACATTTTCTACTGTTAAAAATTGCCCGACCACGCGTTGACACCATTTGGAGGCATCCGTGATGAGAACGATACCTTTTAACGTGCTTCCAAGTGATGACACACGCATATGGCGGATCAGACCTTATCGCATGCATTACCAACACTCTGCGCCCTCTACAGGGGCATGCGCAGTCATCTTTATCTTAAAACGGCGAATGCAAATGGCAATGCCACTTTCATTTGGGCGATCCTTATATATAGAAAATTCATCAGCATAAATTATTTAAGTTAAGTCAAATTATTTTAATAGATTTTATTATTTAAATAAATAATAATTTTTTCCAATTAGAAGTATATTTATAAATTTTCTTGAATATGTTATTTCTAAAGAGATTTTAGAGTTAAATGCGTTTAAGTATTCATGTCTTGCTAGAATTTCAATTTTAGAATGTACAAAGATAAGACAAAATTCTCCTCATAAACACAAAAACAATTTTTTTTTTGTCATGTTTCGGGGAACATGTGTTTTTAAAATATGTTACAGGGCTATTTTTAGAGACTTAAATGAAGTATAAAGATCTTGAAAATCACACACACACAATTTTCTGTTTGGGAGAAAAACTAATATTACAAAAATAAAAGGACTTGTCAATTAAAAACCTTCATGTGTAATCTTTCAGATGCGTGTAACCAGTTTTTCTTTTTTAATAGAACTAACTTACTATCTTCAGTTTATCAAAAAGCGCGTATGATTACAAAAAAAAAAAAAAAAAAACCCTATTTCCTACCAAAAAAATGAAAACTTTTTTTGGTAGGAAATAAAATTGAGTCAACAATTGGAGCTATTTTAAAGGCATTATTTACTGTTTTGTTATTTCTCATTATATNTTTGTTATTTCTCATTATAATAAACAGTTTTAAGGAATCTCATTACAAAAATATTAGTTAGCTTTTTAACATTTTTTTTTATAATCCAACAAAATATCCAAACTCAGGATGTGTTTGTTACCTGACAGTATTTATTTTATTACTTTCCGCTTGCCATCAAACGAAGTATGGATTTGTATTTTTCCAGTTAGTCTCAATTCTGTACTAATGAAATAGTTATTACATTTTAATGTTATGACTTTAATAGTACCATGTCTACCGATATATTTATTATTGACGATGCATTAAATCATGCAGCTGTTATTTAATCTATGATATTTTCATTCTAATTCTTTTCATTTTTTTAAATACCAATAAAAAAAATTACTAAATCTAATACTCGAAAAACTATTCATGGATCTGAGTTTGCTTCTGTTATTCACTGGATCATATTATTTTAAAAATATCTTGTGACTCAAATATTTTGTTAATTGAAAAAGTTTTGTTATTGTAATATGTTTATTATTTTTTAAAAAAATTAAATTGTCTTACTGTTTTCTTAAATTTAATCAAAGTTATGTAATTCTTCATTCTTTTTTTTTACACGCTCCTGTGTTTACAATCGATCAAGCAAGTTTTCTATATTCTCTCAAAATATAACTCTATTACAATCGACGGATTATTTCATTTGAGTTGTACAGTTAAACAAAGCACGTCACTCATATGATCTGATAAACACATCCAATGGTTAATAAAATCCATTTGATGAAACCCCATCCAATCCCCAACCACTCCATTAAAGAACCCAGTCAATACACATCCCCAATAGTTTTTGTCCTTCACGTCTCAATAGCGAATGGATCCGTAGCTCATAATTGGATGAAGGGATAAAGTTCAATATCAGCAACAGCAAATCGACTCCCTCCTTTTGTTCAAATCAGAAAACTGTTTTCCTGAAGCTCCAGAAAACAACATTCCAAAACACCGCAAAATTTCTCTGTGAAACGTGCCCCCCTACTAACATTACTGTGGCTTATCGCCCAGCGAACAATGAAATCGATTGGTGATTCGCTGTTCACCCTCTCTCATCCCCCACCAAACACTTTTGGTTAACCCCCTGAAGGGTCCAAGAACATTTCATACCCCAGTCTCACTAATTGAATTTTCCACGCCGATCTGATTGACACCAGCGAGATGTTGGCGGCGAAAAATTATCTTTGTTTCTTTTTTAACTTTTTTTTCTTTTATTTCTTCTTTGATGCGTGGCTCTAGGCTTTAATTTGTGGAGGGGTTGACTGAAACAAAAGTCGGATGTAACTTTTCACCATCGCCAATCACCCCACTTGACGGGAAATGTTGTTGGGTAACCGCCCACCCGCCTCTTTCTCTCCCGCTTGCAGTTGCCGTCTTTGTGGCTTTTGCTTGTAGATGCCACAAGCTTTCTTTTCCAATGGCTTCGATTTTTATTGTTGTGTTCTGTATTTTTTTTTCCTTCCTGGTTTGGATCAAAGATTCCTTGGAAAATGAAACCGATTGTAAGAGGACGATTTCTTAAAATCAGAGCATTATAGCTAAGCATGAGCTTCTAAGTAAATAGATATCTATTTACAGGGTTTCTTTCCCAAACGTGCTTGGTTTGATAGCTGTGCTTTACATTTTTATTTGGGTCAAAGATACTTAGGAAATGAAATCGAATGTAAATAGTTGTTTTTTTTTAAATCGACGCAATGTAGTCCTCCAAAATGAAACAAATTAAATTTGAAAGTATACTGTTTAAATAAATTTGAATTTTATACTTTTTTTTTAATATAAATTATACAAAAAACATTCCTCAAATAATTTTAAATTAAACCAAATTTTTTTTTTTAAATTTATTTTACAATGGTTTTTGTTTGTAAAAAATAAACTGACTGTATTGAAAAAAGCTAACTGCGCGAATTCAACGTTTGAAGATATCACTTTATTCAGAAATAAGGATTATAACCAGCGTTGTTTTGTAAATAATATTATAATTGAGTATGCTTTGTTTGGTTCAAAAATTCTAATTTATTCATTCTTCATGAAATATGTGTTCAAAAAAGTAAAATCTATTCAGAAACAGTACATTTTTTTATAAAACCAAAATAAGTCAAAATACATTTGTGAATTAAATGTGAAATATTTTTTTTTAAATTAACATGATCTACAGAACAGTAATGGTGGCCACAGTAATCAAGTGGTCATAGTCACGCACGCGAAGGAGGCATGTCATGAGTTCGAGCCCTAGTGCCCACCATATAGAAGGACTGATACATCTCTCTGTCGATGCACAAAATCCTCCTATTGGACTGTTGTAGTGTTTTGGAGAAGGGATGCCAGCTCATGGTCAGGGACGTCTTAAGGAATGGGCTAACTGGGCCCTGGCCAAGGCCTCGGCCACATTGGCGGACTCGCCTCACTCTCGATTCAGCCTTAATAAGATCATGATTCGAATAATTTCAACGCTCAAATGTTTTTTTCCGGTTGTATTTTCCGAAAATCTGGGAATTTCGAACATATGTCAACTGGCTACATTTGATGACCATTGTCCATGTATAGGCCAAGACCTAGACCAACACCATAATTACTCATTCAATCAAAAGACAGCAATCGGTCGAGCCAGTTTGTGTGATTGCACATTTATTTGATTATTTGGGTTATTGTTTGTTAGAGTATTTGACAACGTATGCTATCTATACTGTTTACTTTTAAGGGCCATAGGTGGTGTCTATAATTGTGTAAGGTTTCAGGGGCTGCTTTTGAGTAGGACCCATTGCCTCAAGAAGTCTTAAGACGTCGCTCCCCATGGTAGTTAGCATTCATTATTTTTTGTATTCTTCGGTTCATTCTCTGATAAAAAACAAATGCACAATATGAAGTTGTTACAAAATATTACAAAAAATCAAATATTTTTTTCTGTATATTAAAAAATATGTACATATTCATTTGATAATTTTGATATAAAGTAAAACAATAAATGTGTTACATGAAAAAAAAACAATTTATTGTACTTTATCATAACTAAATGAATTGTGAGATAAACCACAATAATATCAGGTAACTATGCTTACATTTTGTTTAAGTTCGGAGTACAAAATAACTGAAAGATTTTAAATATTATTTCTTTATTCTAACTTACATTACATCGCTAAGTAAAACACTCTGATAAATATTTTTAAAGACTAAAATCTGTATAGCAGCAAATACAAGTATTTCATGTTTGGATATTTTCATGTTATTCGTTGATATAGTTGATGCACTAGGTTCCTTTTAATTTTTCTAATTGCAAAAGAAAAAAAACAATCCTGCAGTAAAAATGGAATTATACTGCATTGAAACTTATCAAATTCGTTTCTGAAAAAGTAAAATGTACAGGCATATATATTATAAGTTGAACGATTTCATGAATAAATTCCTGTTTTCTCAGGCGACGCCAAAAGAAAATAATTTAAATGCGGTAAACTTCTAACTTAAATTTATAACTATTCATGCATTATTTTATAAGATGCGGTTATTAGTATACGAAAAAGAAATTATATATCAATTTGTAATATTTCCGGATTCTTCGCATCATCTTTTGAAGTGAGAAATTTTTAATATAATGTAACAGTAATTTATTATTCATTAATAAATTCGTGTGATAAATTAAAATTTTCATTTTTCAAATTTCATAAACATGAAATGTTAAATATAAACATGAATAATAATTTCCATCTTAAAACTTGCTGCATTAAGAAACTAATTTATTAAAATATGTTCCTAGGATATATAACATATTTCTCATTTGGTTTTAATTAATTATATTTCTAGTGAAAAACTTAAGATGTTTAAAGAAAAAAGAATGTATTGATATATTATTAACAATAGACTAAATTCATATGATGTCATTAGTCACATGATAACGGCAACCACGTGTTTCTAGCCAATCAATTCAAAAACTCATGTGACGTCATAGACACGATAAATGCAATAATCTATTATCAGCTAATCAGGTAATACACTTCGTTGTTGCCAAATTACGTTTTTTACAGAAACTTTTTTTAAAGTAATATTTGTCACTTTATTTAGAAATACATATATAAAACAAGATTTTTTTTTTATTTTAAAATTTTTTTTGAAGCTTCTATTTATAACAGTTGAACATCTTTAGCAAATTATGAAATTTGAAATTTTATCTAAGATTTACGAATAGAATAAAAAGTACAAGTTAGTTTAATGTCTGTTTTGAATTCAAAGTAGAACACGTGTTTGCTTTTATCATGTGACTGTCATGAATTTAGTCCATTATGTATTCCTCTTGGTTTTAACTGAAGTATATTATATAATTACGAGTTCAAACTAAATGAGTTATGCAGCAATAATAATTAAAAATAAATACGATTTTTTTAAAATTTATGTTTTATGAAAACTAATATTACAATTAAGGGATAATTACAAATTAAATTTTAAAAAGCAATATACACAAAATATTGAAGTTCATTTATAAATAATTACAGAAATTAATAAATAATCACATATAAAAAATAAAGAGCAAAATATAAAATGGAAGGGATTAAATTAAATATAAAATCAATAAATTATATTAATGAACTTCTTCCATTTGTAATAGCAAGGGAAATTATAAAATACGAGAAATCCGTAAAACATATTTGATTATCAAACTAAATAAAAATGCGAAGTTGTAAAAAATAAAAATAAATAACATTATTGAGAAAATTATGGAAAGCTAAAAAGACGTAGAAAAATGAATCAGCTGGTAAAATAATAACACAAATATTTAATTGAATGAAGAAATTTTAAAATATACTTCTTTATCTTATATATATTCATATAATTATTTAAAATTTTCTTTCATCTCTTCTTTATCATTTAAAGTGCGAAGCTATCCAAAATAATATTTTAAGCTACAAGCTTCAAGTATGAAAATCAGTACATTATATCCACCTTTTAAAATTAATAACTTTTCTGTTTTTCTTAGTCTTACTAATTACATTAACTTTAAGAAGTAAATAATATAGTTACTGAATACAGCTATAAAAAACGTATGTTTTCATAAATTAAAGTAACCTTTTTTTTAGAATTATTAAAGTATATTATAGATACAGAAAATGAAGTAGAGAGGAGAAAAACTAAGCACCTCAGCTGCGAAAAATAAATGTACATTTACTTTAAATATTTTTTTAAATCAATAAAATTTCTATAAAACATAAAGAACGATAGGGGAAAAAAACCGTTTTGTAATTAATATAAAAGAAAAATTTTGCGTTAAAATTCATCAGAGCGTAGTTTATTTTTTCACTTTATCCGTAGTTTCATTGTACGAGCATTTATTTCTTGAATACAAGGTATTGCATATTGTACTTTTATTTAGTTTTAGGAAATATACAGTGATAAAATACGTATTTATTAGGTTAAGTAATAATTATTAAGATATAAATCTTATGCTTTTATGAAGGATTTAATGGCTACTATAAATAATATTAGATGGCGCTAAAAAAAACCAAGTGTTTGTATTTACATATTATTACTCTTGCCAACTTTATGAAATCAAAAGAAGTCGTCAAATGACAACGGTCAAACACAGTAATAATGACGATGACAGCATTTGGCAAAATTTTTGAATTGACAAATGATGTTTTTTGGTTGGCGAGATAAAACGAGACGGTATAGTAGATAAGTACCCAAATATTTACTGACGTTTCAGTTTCAAAAAAATTTTCTTTATCTGGAATTAAGAATGACAACATAATTTATATTTGTAGTAAAACATACATTACAGATAACAGCTGAGCTCTCCTAGAGAGATGATTTTAGATGTTCAATTTATACTTCACCTATTCAAAAAATCAAATTTTACTTTCAATTCAAAACATTACTAGAAATGACGAGTGCTTACGTATTATATTGTCGACCAATTTCGTCAAATCCAAATCCGTGACAAAATGTCACGATATGCAGCCAATAAATGAACCCCCCCTCCTTCCCGTGAATCTTCAAACTCAATAATAACCATAAGAGCATTTAGCAACATTTTTGAACAAGTGACGACTTTTGATTTAGCAAAAATGATCGGTGATCTAATACGTAAGTAATATTATTAAAATTATTTAAAATAATTCATTTACTTGTATAAAATAGTTAATAGATTTATTAGAGCTATCATATTAAAACTAAATTCTTGAAAGAAAAAAGTGTGAAAGAGAGAAAGGAGTTTTGGGCAAACTTTAAAACGGATACATAATACTCCATAAATTAAGTACAATTTCTTAATATATATATATATATTTAACAAAGTCGTTAATTCCCGAAAAAAAGTAAAAGGTTCGTTATATGCAAAATTCATTAAATAGAGATTCATCTTACCTTAAAAAACTACATAAAATGAATTTTAAATTCATAAACACTATATGTTATTTTTTTTTAAAAAAAAGCAGTTATCCACACTTTTTTTGAAAATTAATACCCATTAATTTTATATATGTTACCCATCAAAAAGAAATCTGCAAGGAAAACAATGGAGGAAAAAACATTGTCGGGGAATTTTCTATATTTTCAACTTTAAGAAATAATTTTATGTTATTTTTAATGAATTTTTTAACATTTTCTAATTTCAAGCCGAGTAATTTCAAACGTGTATTATTTTATAACCAGTAATTTTAAGCATACTCTACCACATGCGTCCTTAAATATAATTACTGAAAAAAAAGTGTGCTAGGAATATTTGAATTTTTTGTTTGAAAAATTATGGCCATTTCTTTGCTCTGGGTGAGTTAGGCACCTAGTAAAACCAGTTCAAGATCATTGATCACCATAAAATGCGCTAAAAGAGTAAATAATTTGAAAATATCTTGAAATATTTTAAAATTAGGGAGAAAAAAAATCGGATTACAAGAAAAAAAGTGTGTAAAATAGCAAATGTACTTCACTATTCGGAGGTTATTTTACGAAGGAAATTGTAAAATGTTCTTGTGTGTGTGGTTGCAGGAAAATTTCACAAAACAGAGAAATTAATAAAATAGGAGGTTCGTTATATGTAGGTTCGACTATATATATACATATATATTTATATATCCTTTATTGAATTGATCCCATCAGAAAATTTGCATTCAGAAATAAAAACATTTAGATACTTGTTAAACATGTTTTCTGAATGGTGAAGCTTTCAGGAACAAAAGAGCTGGTGCACATTAAAATACATACGATTTTGTAAGAAAAAAGTTTGCAATTTGCTCCCTACTTCAATTGCATTTTATTGATAAATTTTTAATGCTAGCATGAAGTTATAAATTGCCAAACACAAATTAACGTCATTTCATTTCTACAGTTTAATTATATGTCTGTTTTTCTAGCTGAACAAGTGTTTAAAAAAACTGCTGATAATGCTCATGATGATGTTTTTTAAAAATTGAATTATTATCATTAATATCCAACAAAAAGTATTCTAAACTGCTTTCAATTAATGGAAAATTGTCTAGAATATTTTTTTTAAAATCAGTTGCCGACAAAATATATCTTCAAAGCTATATACATTAAGAAACTATTCCTCTTTGTAATCTATTTTAAATATCTAATAATTTAGACTCAAAGAAGATAAACATTTTTGCACTTATTGTAAAAAAACTACACCTTCCTGAAATTGTCCTTCATGATTCTTAAACATGTTGTATATTTCACATACTACATCCATTCATGGTTGCCTCCCTAATACCAGGATATTTTACATTAACAAAAACACCCTATATAAAAATAACTATCAACCTTCTGTGTACACAGGAAGACAATTTAAATATAATAGTTGTTCCTTTGCTCGGCAATATACCAAGAAAAACAACACCTGGAGAGCATCATTAGAGTAACTTTGATAATACATATAGCAAGTAATGACAACTATGCGTGTATTATAGGAACTCGCTATCTGGATATATTTGGTCAGTTTTCCATGGAATCATTACTTAAGAGCTGACTAATCCACCCAGATCTCCACCCCCTAATTTTTCAGTTGTACGCCCCCCTAACGACAGGGTCAGGACAGAGTGTATCGACAGTGATGTGGGGGTGTTTGACAGATGGTACATTTGGCGGTCACGGTCAAATTGAGGTCGGTCTTTCCACCTGTGATTCTGCGTCACGTTCGTGATGTTGAAATCGGTTCGGTAGACTCAGACTGCAATGGATCCTTTGGGGGTCTTATCTGTTGTTTGAAAAACATGGAATAATGAAATAATTAAAAAGCAAGTCCAGTTACAATATGTAATAGAAATGTCTTATCAACTCAATGACGCATTTCCAATGAATAAGTTTAGATATGCGTTTGGGGAAATGAGTCATTTGGTAAATGCGTGACTTCATTTGAACTTTCAATCAATGTATGAATACAGGAGACAATAGTAATTTGCATACTTAATTTGTCACACATTGTGGAAAATTTCATTAACCGGAATGACAGTACATGTATTCAAAATTCTAAATATAGTATAATATTGGTTTAGAATAGAATGCATAGTTATGTATTAAAGATATATGCTAGAATGCGTAGTTATATAAATTAGGAATTTAAATTCCATTTCTCGTATTCCATTTTGAAGGTAATCCTCGTTTTCAGTTTTCTGGAATAAAAATTACGCTTTCATTATACATGCTAAATATGTAAAAACAAACTTAAGAATATTTATTAATATTTATGTTAATAAGCGTACCAATCTATACATTTATTTTTATGCTTGTGATATTTTTCATAATTTTTTTTATTAAATGTTTTGATTTTTTTTTATAATTTGGATATGATGCATGAAATCACTATGTGGATAAAATAATCTGAAATTGTTGCATTCTTTTTTTTTATTAAATTAAATTGATAATCAGTCATTTAAGCTACACTTTATTTATGCTATTTTGAATATTGTGTATACAAAAAAAATTTAATCTAGAAAACATTCATAATCTTAAGTAAGATAATTAAGATGAGATTTTTTTTAAAACAAGTAACATAAAATTTTTTTAAAATCAATTCCTACTTGAGCAAACAAAGAAAATTTTATTTTAGTTACTTTTTATTAAATAGTTACAATTAATATAAATATGTACCGTTAAATCCGGAGTATAACGCGCACCTACAATTTCAAGCTGCAGCTTTTAATTTTTAGATATATTCTTCATATCAGATAGATTCGTCACGCACCGCCTTTGTACAAAGAATCATGAAACGTACGTGTGCAGCGCTCTTGTGTTTTGAAGTCATTCATTCAAGGTATTAGTCTTAAAAATTTAGAAAAGACAATACACTTCTAGAACTACAGTTCTTTAAGTTCATAAGGAATTTTCTATTTTCTTTTTAATAAACATATTTCGATATATATAGAAGTGTAATTTTTCTTTTTGCTCATCTCTTTCTTTATTTTAAAAGCTCCCATTTTCATACCCGGCGTATAACGCGCACCTTTAAATTTCAATCTTATTTTTTGTGTTCAAAGTGCGCGTTATAAGCCGGATTTTACGGTATATACATATGACAAAATCACAATATTAAGTGACAAAATAGAAAACGTTTCTCTTTGCAATTTTCCATTTTCCTTTCTATGTAGGTGGTTGGACTATTTTTTTGTTTTATTTGTTGCTATTTCTTCATAAATTAAATTTAATTATTCTAATAAAATAGTATAGCAAAAAAGAAATCCCATTCTCAGAAATTTGGCCATCCCAGGTGGGATTCGAAACCGTGCTATCCATTGCGCTGCAAGGACACAACGAACGAATTTCCTTTCTATATATACTGTTGGACTATTATTTTTATTTTTATTTATTCATTTTTTCATTTAATTAATTAATTAATATTTGGAAAACCTGTACGAGTATTAACATCAAGTGTCATCCACAACAAGTTTAAAAAAAGTTATTTGAACTTGAATGGATAAATATAAAGTATTTTATAAGCGATTGAAAATTTGAACAAGATATATATAATATATATATATATAGGGAGATTGAACTAATTGCAGGAATTGATAATTTTTTTTATATATAGATCAGCGAAAACGTATGCAAATACTTTTTGCTAACATGAAGTGTTTGCTTATATTCTCTTAGTTTATACAATTTATGAATTAAACCTAAAATTTATGTCTATATTTTTATATAATTAGATTCCTTTAATGCTATTACATTATATATGTATACATTATATATATATACATTATATATTATATATATATACATTATATATTATATATATACATTATATATTATATATATGCATTATATATTATATATATACATTATATATTATATATATACATTATATATTATAATGGCCATTTTGTACACTGAAAACTTAGTTTGGAGAAATTCAAAGGAAAAAAAAATTCCAACCAATTAAAAAAATAATTGTGTTTTAATCTGTCAATTGTGTTTTACTTGGAATCGGTGTGCTTTTATTTAAAAAAAATCAACGGTATCAAAATTTTACTTTAAAATTTAATTTAAAAATACACACACAACTATCTAAATTGTATCTCTTGGAAAGCTATTCTATAAAAATAGATTGCTACAAATAGCAAATGACCTAATTCTCCCTTCAACAGCTGGTTTGCAATGATCCGAATATCCTCCATTCCCGAGCCCATCAGCACGTAACATTTATTCATTGCCTATGTTATACATGTGTTTTACTAATGCCCTACTTCAGCATTTATTAGACGGAAAAAGTTACTGGAATCCATTGAAGTTATTTATTACAATTTGTAACTGTCTATTATATTGTGTAATCTTTAATGATTCTCTCTCTCTCTCTCTCTCTCAATGATATGTATCTTCAAAAGCGTTTTTAAGTATGCAGAGGAAAATAGGTTCATATAATATTAGTAAGGTATCCGAACACTTTCAGGTTACTTTTTGACAAAATGGCATATTTAAACGTTATGAATGCTGTGTTTTAGGACTCAATACTAATAAATACTAATATTTAACTAACAATATTTAAAATAAATTGACTAAATTTCCCAAAAATCACAATTGTAAGTGAAATTTCAGCATTATTTTTTGTAAAACTTCAAAGCAATTAGAGAACAAAGTAATAAACTTATATTAGTAAAAGTATTACTAAAACAAATTAGATGCATTTATGTAGAGAATGTACTAAAATTTTAATGTTTTATTAAAATTTGAAAATTTTAGAGCTTATTGAGTAAACGTTATAAGAAAAGTCACATTCTTTATGAGACTATTATTTAAATAACAAGCCATAACTCAAAAAGTATTCATACAATAAGAAATACTTTAGTGCATTCTCTAGAAAAACGCATATATATCACTTTCAAAAAGTTTCATAGATGTGCATTTGTAATATTTTCAATTATCAGACTCGCCATGCTAGATTTTGAGCAATTTAAATGCCCACTTCTGGTAGATCAAATACCCACTTCCGGTTTTTCTAACTTTATAAAATTGAATGTAACTTGGCGTCTAGGTAGTGTAGAAACGAAACAAAGTATGTTTTGTAAAGCCAAAAAGCACTATTCAATAAAGTAGAAAACAAAAACATCTGTCATGACCGAATTTGGTCATTTTTTCGACGTGTTCGGATACCTTAAATAATACTTTTACAAACGAAGGATATTTTTGAAGAAATTTTAATTAACAGATAAATTTAAATGGATGAAGAATATTTCAAATTCAAATTCCTCGTGAATCCTTTTTTTTTTAATTCACATGCCTGTCTCCAAAATTTCGGTCCTAAGTCAACGGGGAATATAAAACGAAGAACGATAAAAAAACAAGAGTGGCCAAAGGCACAGTCAACAACATTCGAAGAAAGACAGTTTGAAACATCAGGGAATATATTGCGGGGTTCCCCACTCATGGGCACGCCACAGCCACAGCCACAAAGTGAGCAAGAATCTGAATCTGTCATTCCCATTTTATACGGGTAACTCTGTAAAAAGTCAGGATCAGAAGTAAGTATAAAAGAGGCCATGTTGACTGTTCTAGGGAAGGAATTAGAAATTCTTGTCCATGTATTCAAAAGTGAGTTCAATTTTTCCCGAAGCCATCTCTACATGTCAACCGGAATGGTTAAATTTAACAGAATAGGATAAATAAAATCTGTAATACATGTATAACGAAAATCATTTAATACACGAAACTGAAGGGAGTGAAATATTTTTTCGTATTAAATGATACTGCACGAAAAAAACAACAACATATATTGAACAAAATTAAGTTTATTAGAGTACATTTTCTTTATATAGATATGTATATATGCATGAATTTAATTATAATCAACGAAACAAAAACTTCCAGAAGAACTTAATGAAATTTAATACAAAATTTTCAAGTTTTGTGAAAAAAAAAA
>BMAV01000793.1:27108-40388 GCA_019973955.1 Trichonephila inaurata madagascariensis
TATCATTTTCTTGAATAGAGAGAAACATTACATAAAATGTTAGACTATAATTTTTAAATACATAAAGAAAGAAAGTAGTTCAAAGGGTACCAAGTCCTCTTAAATAATATTAAAGATGAGAATCAATTACTATTATAACTAATAGTAGATATTTTTTCTGATGAAAATGTTAGGAAAGGACGAGTCAAGTTTATTATTTTTACCTATTATTTTAAGCAGATCTAATATTATGTGAGATAACTAATTTTTACAATAATAATGGAAAGTTATATTTAACACTGGCGTAGCTAACTCTTGGGGGTCCTGTATCAAAATTCCTTCGGGGCCTTCTCTTAGGTATGAAAGCCCTGTTAGTGGGATTGTAGCTACACATGTCATGGCCCCTGTAGCTTGGGGGCCCCGTATCATCGATACGGCGGTAGACTGATACGGCTGTTATTTAAGTTATAATCATAATTTTTTTAATTTCAAATTGTAGTGTTGAATGATGACAATTATACTACCAGTTCTAATCAAGTTAAACAGATACATTTTTACACAGTTGGGAGCAGAAAATATATTTATTGCATTACCTAATGTGTATTACTGGGAAAAACTATTATTCATGCATAGCATATGCAGAGACAAAATAACAAAGAAAGAAACAGATGAAAATTAATCATGCAAAAAATAGCTTAAAAATGTAGTGAAAGAATGCATAAAATATCCAAGAGCAAGACTATGACTGGACAAAATATTTGTCGAACAAATAATTAACAAACAAATATCTGCAATGTTTCTCAGAACTTGCCTTAGAATAGAGCTAAATGATGTTATTTCGCAAAGTTTTAGTTTAAATTGCATTTGAGGAAAAAAAGGATTTTTTGCACATACCAAAGAATCTAATATTTATATTCTGAAATAAGCAGTTATTATAATTGTTTGTAATACCGTTAACATACTTATTTATAATTTTCTCAAAATAGAACATACAAATTGCACAACCAGTCAAAAGCTAATTAATTCTTGGCTTTGGGGATTGATGGCAAGATATTTTTAAATATTAAAAGAAAATTCATACATTTATAAGACAAAACCAAATGTGAAAAGAGAGTTATTATATAAAATGCTTTGCTCAAAAACCTCGTTATCTTATAATACTTTAAACAAAACTCTTTTTCTGTTGTTATCAGAAATAATAAGTTCGGAAATAAGTCATTATTTTTTCGTTTGAAGAAAATGATCACAGCATTTATTCACATTAATTAAACTCTTTAGGCATACTTTTGAAGAAAGAAACCAATATTCGAGTTTTTTAGGATTAAAAAAAGAAATAAAAAGAAACCTCCACAAATTAATTAAGTAAAACGCAATTCTGGGAAAAATCTTCTAAAAAGTTCAAAACAGTTTTTATTTAAATATGATTAAATTCATATTTCCTTTTTATGTAAATGAATACTCAGGTAAAATAAAATGAGAAATATTTCGACATTTCTTCGTCGAAATCAATATCAGAATACACTCTTGATTAAAAATACAAAGATAGGAATTTTTGTGAGGAATTCAATCCAATATTTCAATTTTTTTTACTCTCATTTTCTTCAGATTTTTAATAATATTAACAGAGCTATTCTCTTTTAAATCAGTTTTTAAACTCTGGATCCTTTCCTTTTTCCTAGAACATTGAACACTGAGTAATAAATATAAAATCTTATAAATTGGATTTTTTTTGGGGGGTTCCAGAACCTTCCAGAAGATTGCAAGAATTTCATTTCCTTGTATATATTACAAGCCGAAATGAAAAGAAGATTGAAAACCGAAACAAAATATCACATTCAAATTCCATTTCTATCTTCAAATTCGCATTTCTTGATGCCACTTTTTTTTTTTTATGTTTTTTTCATCCTTCTTTTCTTACATACATCTTTTCTTTCACTTTGCCCAGATGTCAAACTTTTACTTTCTGATTCATTTCCTATTTCGGAAACCATTAAAAACACATTTTTTATCTTATAATATCTCATAATCGCATAATGGATGCACGTTGTCAAAATTTTGACGGGAATATCCGAATGATACAAGTAGTTTGTTTGTGTAAAAAGAAAAAAAAAAGGGGGGTTGGGGGAAAAGCACTAGGAACAATATTATCTTCATCCGTAAGAATGAAATTGATTCTTGAAATATCACTTTGCTCTTACGTGCCTTGCGCACTCAGAAATATGAATTTTATTGCCTTTTTGGAAGCATTTGAAACGTATTTCACTTTTCAATGACAAAACAAATGGATGGTGGCCCTGAAAACAGAATGTTAGGAATATATGCAGTGAATCAAAAATTCCGTTGCTATGGCAACTGATGAGTTCATTCTTGATTTTCTCGTGATGGTGCAGAATAATATGTTTTAAAGTAGAAATATATTTAAAACATAAAGATAATATTTAGTTCAATACCTAAGTTTCCTGAATAGCACGCATAGTTTTTCTATTAAATAAATATTTATGCTGTATTGGCATGCGAAAATGTGAAAAATAAGTAAATTGTCATAAAACCATATAAGAGAAATATAAATAGAATTGTGACAGGGATAGGATAGACGCATATAAACAAAAGGAAAATCATTGTAAATACATCAGTAAAGAAATAATATTGTGTTAAAACTTAAAGCACGAAATAAACCGTTATCAAATATAGAAGCTTTAAACTATTCGTATAAATTGCTGAAAATAATACATCATCTTGGAGCAGTGCAAGCAAAAACTTTCAATATTTGCGACCCAATTTTTAATCATAATTTTCCTCGCCCCCCATAGAATAACAATTCATTGAATTCAATAATAATATACTTTAAGCTAAAACCTACAATACGACCTTTATTATTAAATGTACTAATTATCAATATAAGTATTAAATTTTGTATATGCTACTTTTAAGTAATATATATTTTAAGAAAGTTGCTTTCAAGTAATAGGATAAGTGCTATGTTAGTATAGTATTTAATTAGTATATTATGTTGTTAGTAATGATAAATTAATTATCAAATACATTGTGCACTACTGATACACTTATAAGTACTACGTACGAGTATTTTATTTTTTATCATGTCAGAATGTATATTTTGTTTTAATTCCTTAAAATTAAAATTTGTTAAACAATTTTTTATTTCCACAAGCGCGCCCCCCCCCCCCCCCCTCGTAGGGTTATCACGCCTCCATTGGGGGCGCGCCTCACAGTTTGATAAAGGCTGTCTAAGAGTAAAATATTTTGTAAGTTCTTTTTTTTCACAAAAACAATCTTCCATTGTTTAAATATACTAGAATATAATCTTTAATGACTTAATTAATTGCATATTAACGTCACACAACAAAGCTACATAAGGCATAATAGTGTTACACCTGCCATTAGTCATAGCTTTGAATACCATGCAGTTGGCAGTACGGTTTGCCTCGGTTCCACCCAAATTTTGAAAAAGATCACCCTGGGGGTGGTCAGAGGCCTATCATCTCTTTTCCCCTTCCACCAACCTCACGAGAGGACTTGAGGCTTGACGGCTATTTAGATCACCCTCATACCACCAAAAGGCACTCTACATTTATAAACATCCATGCTTACTCTATGGTTCGAACCCAAGCCCTCCAGTGCAGCAGTCAGCGTCACTAACCAATATATCGGATGAAAAATGGAATACAAAAGATACCTGCTCACCAAAAAAGGCTTAGAGTTACAAATCCTTCGCCCTTCCGGCAGACAACCACCCCTGCACACTTAGCCTTTATTTATAAAAAACAATATTTATTATTTTTTTCAGGATAAGGCTAGTTCTAATATATCTTAATTAAACAGAAATTACTATAGGTAAAGGCTTCATAGCTTATACTACAGTCAACTAATAAGCAGGACACTTCAGTTGGTGTCCTGCTCCCCAACTTCTGCACCACGCGAATGTGAGCAGTTTGAGTCTTGATAGATACTCACCGTGTAGATAACAGTTGTCAGCACATCTACATGGAGCATCTTAAGTGCCACCGGAATTTGAACCGATGATTCCACAGATAAAATCCTGGCTATGAATTCGCGATCATGACCATTTGACCAGCAAACTCATAATCATTTAATAAAAGTTTTCCGTAAGTTAAGACGACATGGTACCCCAACAATTATCAAAATACTGATATTTTTATTAGCTCATATGATACCTTGAATCATTATAAACATGCCTGCAAGATTTCAAAGTTTTACCTGCATTTGTTCTTGAGTTACGGAAAAAATTTTGATGCAGGACAGCTGAAGAAACAAAACTGCCCCGCCCACTTATCAGATCATCTGCTAGAAAAAAGCCCGATAGAAAATGATTTAATTATTTTTCTACCGCTCGCAAATGAAACTTAACATGTCATCGGCCTAATTATCAAAATGTGTAACTCCATCTGGGGTGCCAATTTGATATCGGAGTTCTACACACTAAACTGTTGTTTATGTTGGCCAAGATGGGCGATAGCATTACAATATGGTTACCTTGATAATTGTATAGTGTGGTCATGTGTACCTTCATTTGTATATTTTGGCGTGATTAAGGAATCGTGCCAAACAGAGCACTCGTATATCAAATTATTCTCCTTTATGGAGTTACGCATTCCGATAATTAGGTCAACGATATGTAGAATTACATACGCAGGAACACATCATTTCAAGAAAGAATTCTATAATTCATGTAAAAACTCTAGTATATGTATTGTTTATTGAAGAGCAAATGGATTTGGTCAAGATTTAAAAGTTGGGGATGCTTTTTATGATATTATTATGAAAATAAAATTAAACCGCAAAGAGGATTCCCAAATCACACAAATGCTTTAAATCTCATTTTCATAACTGATAATTAAAAATCTAATTTGTAACAATAGCATAACTCTCTCATTTTTATATATTCGTTTTGGTTGTCATTGTTATCTTGGGATACGTATGAAATACAATTGGAAGAACAGAAAAATATAATACAAACAGAGGAATATAGACATTTATTACAAATGATGATCCCAGCATACAACAGAAAGGTTGTGCTGCTTTCCATTCGAGACGGGAATCCATTACAGATGAAAGCCCGACTTTTCTTCCCGGAGAAGATACAACCATGCCTTACTCGGGACTCGAACCCGAATTCACTCAGTTACAAGCAGAGGGTCATATCCACCATACTAGCTGGATGACATTCGTTTTCGGTGATTTATATGTATTACATGAATGAAATTATTTTAAAAATAATTTAAGATATTTATTTAAACAAATGTACAGATGTAATTCTTCGATTTTGATATATTTTATTTGTTATATTGATATATTGTTGATCTATTATTGTTTTGTTGTTATTATTGATATATTGTTGATCTATTATTGTTGTTGTTATTATTGATATATTGTTGATCTATATATATTATTGTTGTTGTTATTATTGATATATTGTTATTTGAAATAATGCAAGTTTTACATTTGGAGGGTTTGTTATTTTTTGCTTTCATTCATGCACAGTATTTAACATACGAAGGCTTTTAAAATAATGAAATAAAAAATTACGGTATAAACATCTTTTGTACATGTTGTGCATTATTTATTGTGTCCCAAAGCAATATTATTATACCTAAATATAGGTATTCATTTGAGGTAAGTAAATTGGGCTTACCTTCTTTAAAAAATCCGGGATCTTTTTATCTTCTTTTTTCGTTCGGGGGAGGCATAATAAATCACAATGAATCAAATGAAGAATCCTAATCTTGACATACACTCATCTATTTTTAATTTTAAACATATATATATTAGTTACATAATGACTACGCGACAAAACGAAAGAACACATAACGCGCGAACAGCAAAACAGTTAACAGTTAACAGAGAGAAAAAAAACATGACATCATTTCACTTCATTTCATTCCGTGCGGGCTTGCGCAAAACGGAAATACAGATGGGAGTTTCGCATTTCGCAACATTATTTAAGTTGTAAACCTGAGCATGAATTAGCTCTGAGGTGTGTGAGTACATATTTTTTCTAATAATTATTAAAGTAAAGTTTATTGAAATATTTGTTTTCTTCTATATATTCATTATACCAGTATATTGTTTAATTGTTCTACAATTTTGTAGTTTCTTACAGTAAGCAGTTTTAAATAAATTAATTAACATTTCATAAAGGTTTCAGACTATTCGATGAATTTTATGTCCTGCTATTTGTGACGGATCTATTCGCGTACATTCCTCTAACCCTCTTTGGAAATCTTAGGTCTATCACAATTCGCGTTACTCACAACCAACCCTTCTGAAGAAGAAATCGTGATATGTAAATTAAGTTTACTATATATAGTTGAAGTTTTCTAGTTAATGGAGATTAGGAGTGGATGTAGACCAGAAGTTAGGTGAGATTGTTACTGACAGGTATCATTATTAAATTATTGTGATTTAAAAGTGACGATTGAACACTACGGTTAAGTTAATATTATATTAGATCGGTTAATAGATTAGATCCTTTATAAAGTAAGGATCGAGTTTGATATTCTGCTAATCATTCGTGTATTTCGTCATTGTTCAACTTTCGCGTTCAGCGCCGAGATATTCCCTTTCTGTTATTACTTGTAATTGAATTTATGTCGTTAGTATGTGTGATCAATAAATAGATTGATTGGATCATAGCTAGTGTTTCTTCTCTACCTCCAACATATCTAGGTGCACAAGAGAGAGGTGAGAACCTCTCACATATTCATGGAATGAAAACTTCAAACTGATATTTCTCCATGTGTAATTTTTGATCATATACTATTATTCAAAATCCGAAGGCTTCTTTGATAATAAAGTAGGGATGTGAATTTTTTTAATAAATGTTCTGAAATGTATGTTTTGTAAAATTGTATTAGCTTTAAGATGTATAGTATTTTTTTTTTAAATTTCAGAATCAAAATTAATATTTTTTCGAGAATTTCTGTATGTTTAACAATGAAAAAATTAATGAGCCGCAGCATTAAAAAAATACATACACAATTTTATGTACTACATTATAAGGTACTTCAAAAAAAATTTTGAAAAGAAATATACACATTATTAAAAAGCCCTTAAGTATTTAAAAATGATTAAAAAAATGACCTTATAAAAAACACAAAACAAAATTTTAAAAACTAAAAATAAAAAAAAAAAAAATTGTGAAGTTGGTAACGTGTAGACTTAATTCTTTGAATATATGTAAAATAGGAATTAAATTACAAATTAAACACATCACAAGGCAAGGAAATAAAAAAAAAGTTATTAATGATATCGTTCGCAGAATAATGATGGAGAAAAAATAGAGGTGGATATTTTTATGAATTAAATAATATCTTTTAATAGATGCGGTTACATAAAATAATTCCTTTTATTCCGTTATTGACACAATAGCCCTAGGTGGGCTAAGACCTTCTCAAGAACCCTCTTCAATTCCGATCTCCGCTTAGCAACAGTTATCCAATTAATCACTCTTAAAACTTTAAAATCATCTTCCACACAATCAGCCCATCTCAATTTAAGCCTAAACCTAGTTCTAGTTCGAATAGGTTTGCAGTTGAAAACTCTGAATGTCAAAAATGACGGGTCCAAGCGGAAGACGTGGCTCTGTAACCTCAAACGACCAATCTTGATGGATTTAATGACGTCAGCTTTCTTAAATAGCTTACATAATTCAAACTTATGTCGTTGTCACCACAATCCATTCTCTTTCGCAGCACCAAAGATATATCTATAAACCTTTCTCTTAGATTTAGCTAGCTGTTCAGCATATGATTGCGCCGAAGTCCAAGTTTCAAATCCATAGGTAATTACGGGTCTGATGATTATTTTATATAGAGTAATTTTTGTGTATGTCGTTTAACCAATTTTGACTTAAAGAAAGCTCTTAAGCCATGAAGACAGCAATTAGTAGCAATAATACGTTTTTTTTTAAATTTTAGCGCCAATGTCGTTTAGTATGCCAACGTCAAACTTATTTACAAAACTTATAATTTTCAGTCTGTAGATATTTAAAACCTACTGGGGAGTTTGTGGCGACTCTTTTAACTCCTTATATCCATTTCCTGTGCCTTTGCTATACCTTCGTAATCAATTGTTGGTTGAAGATGCAATTCGTCTATTCGAGACAGTGCATAGGCAATGATGTTGTTTTTTCCAGGTACGTGCTGAACATCGATAGTAAATTGGGCAATTTATTCCAGATGTCTTTGTTGACGAGGGGTGGCTTTATGCAGTTTCTGGCGAAATGCATAAATTAATGGCTTATGTTCGGTGATGATTGTGAAATTTCTACCTTCCAAAAAATGTTTAAAATATCTTACAGAAGAATACGCAGCCAGCATATCATGGACCCTATAAGGTTATCAACCGATCTGACAAAATTTTTACACTTTTTTCATTAAAGGTAAAACTGTTAATGTTTCAATAGACAGATTGAAACCATGTTTTTTTGACAATTCTTCAGAAAGTGACATTGAATCCAGCATTAGAGAAGATACACCTAATAAGCCTGCAGAAATGCCAAAGAAAAAGATCAGATTTGCTCCATTGCCTCTTCCTACTTCAACCAGAGTGACAAGAGGTGGACGTCAAGTTCGTTTACCAGTGCGTTATCAGTGAGATACACTTTTGTTACAGTATCTCACTTGGGGGGTATTGTGGCGACATATTACAAAAACAATATTCACACTACGGAGAAGGATAAAAACTACTCAACTTTTGATGTATCGCTTATTGTGTTCTGTTTACATTTTTCCCGGCAGCTAGTCAGACATTGATGTCCGCTCTCTATTATGTATGCATTTCATCTCTGCTTACCAAAATTCATTTAATCTTAATATCATTGTAAATAAAATCATTTCCTTCAAGTTTTTGTAATTGGCATGTATTTTTAGTTTTGTCTTCATTAATAATTAAGTGCAACTTTCCAACCGATTGAGCTAGACATGCCTCTGACAAAGCATTTTTAGTACGAACAAATATAAAAGAATAACAAGAAATTATTTCCTAAGAAAAAAATTACAAAACTTTATTGTGAATTTTAAAAAAATGCTTGTTTTATAGAAAGAAATTTGTGATTTTGTCTACTTTACTTCAATGTTATCATTATCAGTTTTCTGTTTATATAATATTTTCCTAAGATTGTCCAACATCATCTCTTGGTATGTTGCTTTCTTTATGAAAATATTTATATAGAGTATTTTCTAGAAATTCATAGATTCGTTTATAATACTGTTACATCATCCGCAATTTTACTTCCACCGACAGTTGCAAGAAAAAACTTTTAATATATGATGTTTGCATGTGATTTTCTCAACAATGGAACTTTGTTAGTGTGTGTGTGGATCTAAACATCTTTTTCTTTACTTCTAAAACCTAAATATTATTCCAGTAATTATTTTTCGCAAATTCTAATCTTTTCTTACGACGCGTACAAGTTTCTTATAATAGACTATGCAGAGAACATAATAAATTTAGTATAAAAATTCTATGCATTTAAGTAAAGTTTTATAACAAAAACATCTTCCATTTTTTTCAAGACTAAAAATCATCTATATTTGAGATTTGCTTTCTTTTTTGTCTTTCTTGTTTTGTTATAAATATTTTATAATACGACAATTTTTTCTCTTTTCTATTAATCTTGCTTCAAATTCTGCGATTTTTTGCAAACCTATAATATTGCAGCTTTTCTTTAACGCTTTCTCTTTTATGCAAGCACCTTCTCATTCAATGATGTCAAATTGAGGAATGATTTGTCATTATATTAAAAAAATTGAAGTGAAAGAGATTTTTTCGAACTTATACTTAATTTTAAAAATACAATATATATAAAGAGTAAGAATTGTGGTCTTTTTTTTTCTTTCAACTGCGTAAATAACGAAATACGTTTAAAATTTTTGAATTTTAGTAATTCATGATAAAATCAATTATCATAAAAACTATTTTTGTAAGATACATTTACAGATATTTTCTTTAAAATTTTTTATACCTTTTTCTTAGATAGTCCTCAGATAATTTTGCCTTTCACTTTCAATACTTTTTTTAAAAAAGAAACGTGTTAAATGAAGGGTTATTTCGTTGTTATAAAACAAATATATATATTTTTAAATATAAAGAAATTCACAAATTAACTACTAGAATTGAAGTCTTACTAACCTGAATACCTGTCATCCTTATATTTATATACATATACGTGTGCGTACGTACTTGTGCATGTGTGTAAATATAAAAACTATGTGTATATGTATACAGTTTTTTTATGTGAATACTTATAAATCATCTCAATTAATTTATTGTCTTGATAAATATTGATAAATATCGTCTTTTTAAAAAAACATATTAATATCATTTTCATTTACGCGAAAATCCTCTCCATTGTAAAACTTCTCTTTTCAAATCATAGACGGTACTATACAATTCATAAAAATAATAGTTAATCCTTTTTATTATTAGATTAATGTTTTTTCAATAAAATATTATAAAATGTAATTCTTAATATTATGAATGTAATTTTAATTTTAGTTACGACTAGCTTATCCTATTTTAGAAAAAAATACAGAGTTAACAAATCTGCTATATATAGGTTTTTCTCGTTTTATATATATATAAACTTGTGTATACATCACTGAATCTGACGCCTTGATGGCTTAGAAGTAGCTTGCCCATCTCGTTATCCCATTGCGGGTTCGATCCCCGCTTAAGTTGATAGATTTTCTGGATACGAAATTCGTAGATACTCATAACATAGGATTGTTTGGCATGTAACTGATCTTTTGAAAGTCAATTAGGCTCTGATACTCACAGCACAAATAAATCATGATAATATTTAGCATCAGACGATATCTTGATTTAAATTACCTCAAGTGTCAAAATTTGGTACCGACAGCCGCCACTAGACCCCCTCAGGGGGCTCACCTTGTATAGGTGGTTACGGGGGTCACAATCCCGAGGTACCCTAGTGATCTTTTCCTTTTCCCAAGGGGTTTACTATCTTTGGTAAACCCAGGTGTCACGACCCCAGGGTACCCCAGTGATCCTTCTCTATTTTCGACCTTCCATCTTGTCATCTAATTTCTCCTTTTCTTTTCTTCTTTTCCCGTCCAGACCACAGACCTATAAATATTTGGCGCAGTATAGCCAAAATTGGCTCTTGCGCCATAAAACACCAAGCTCACTCACTCACCCCGCCACTAGACAGTTCCACTGCTGAAATGGCTCTCGTGTTTGTGGGTCTTACCGCGTTTGCAAAGGCTTGTGTGTGCCGATTTGAAAAAAAAAATCACTGAATCTGACAGCATCTTGTTTATCGTCTGTAGTGTCTGACTACTGCTTGGTGGTAGATTCTTTAAGGGTTGACGACGTTTCCGCATCTGTGGGAGAGGGGTTGCTGTTTTGTAAGGAAAAAGGTGTTGACCCTTGAATGAGGCGGTCAGGGAAGAGAAAGTCTTGTGTTTTGGAAGCGTGGAGCGCTCGACTGGGATTTGGTGTTAAGGAAGCGAGTGAATTTGTTTGAGAACCGATGCATAGCGCGTGGTTTGCAGTACGAAAAATAGAGTTTCTTGGGAAAGGTTTTAGCACGAAAGACAGTGTTTTGTTTCTGTGGAGTGAGAAACGAGATTATTGCTCTGGCCGTTGAGAAGTAGTTGATTATATAGAGAAAGGTAGAAAGTAATTAAAATTAAATCACATCGTCCTTTAAGGCTGTTTTCACCAAATGTTCAATAGACTTAACTGAACGCGAAGCACGTTTCCAGACAAAAAAATTTCTCAATTTTCATGAATATTTGCAATATTGCAATGCATTTGTTTCTACTATTCTGTTCTCTGTAAAATAGTGATGCTAAACTAAAATATTAGTCTTGGCGTATGTAATGTCTTTCTGTATTACTTTTCCACTACTTCCAGACGCAATACTTCGTGTCGAAAAGGACAGAATTCTATCTACTTTAACAACAAAAAAACCAAGTGCTATCCTCCGAGCTAAGCATACAACCCAAGAAACTACCTCTTCTGGGTACAGCAAGCCAAACCCTGGGCATCGGGCTAAAACAGAGGAACTTTCCTTCCTAACACAAAATTCAGTCCAGTTCCTTCGCGCTTAAAAACCACAAGGGGATATCCTTTCCTATACAAAAATAATATATATGAGGTATACTAATTTCTGTTTATAGTTGAAAAAAAAAAACAATTTAAATTCTATTTGTCTTGTCTTAAAAACATATCTATTAAGTTTCAAAAGAAACTATTTTAATAAAATAATATGAAAAAACGAAAGATGTGTTAGTACTACAGGGAAAAGTAATTTAATTTCCGGCATAAGATATACAGCCTTAATTAATATGTACATCGTTAAATATGTCCTCATACGTTGACAGCAATAAATAATTAAACTTAATCAAATGTACAGTGGGGTTACAAATGATGGACCCGATTTAAAAAAAATAATCTTTTCGAAACTACTGCATATATTACAACAAGTGATATATAAATGTAAAAAGATTACTAAGTTTTTTTCTCCACAAATGATCAACAGCACATTCAAGATCGCTGTGATTTAAATACATACATGGCGACAATGACGGAGAAGAGTTTTTACGTATTAGTGTATGCACGAGTTTTTAAGTTATTTCGAGGCAGCGTGCATTTAGAAATCGCTTCAGAAAAGGAGCAACAACCAAGAAGGGCATTCTGCGATGGTATCATCAATTTCAGAAAACAGTTTACTTGCCCAAAAAAGAAAATCAGCGACCGGGTTAGCATCTCGGAGGGAGCAGTGGAGATGGTGAGGCAGAGTTTTGTTTAATGTCCACGGAAATCCATGAGAGTTGTAGCTTGGAAACTCGGAATGCCCTAGAAAATGATATGGAAAATTCGAAAAAAAAAATTAAATTTTAAAATGTTTCATTCGCAATTGACTCAACAAGTAACAAAGGGCGACAAGAAAGCCTTTGTGCACCATTTCGAGCCATAGATAGAGTAATGTTGCAGAACGTATGAAACTAACTGGATTGCAGATTGGACGTCTGTTGTTTAACAAGATGGTCACACATCAAACAGTAGTAACAGAAAAACAAACTCGGTATATTTCTCTTTACATTCATATATCACGTATTATTATATGTGCAGTAGTTTCGATTATATGAATTTTTAACATCGGGTTCGTCATTAGTACCCACCGTGTTTTTTCTTTTTAAGATGTTTAACATAAATATACACATGTTCCCTGATATTCTGAATGATATTCAGTTACCATGTATTGATGCTTGCATGGTTTTTTAGATGTTTAA
>BMAV01000793.1:40398-59940 GCA_019973955.1 Trichonephila inaurata madagascariensis
ATTCAGTTACCATGTATTGATGCTTGCATGGTTTTTTAGATGTTTAACATAAATATACACATTGTGACATCTCTCGCGTTCTTCCTCTAACATAACCTCTACGTTCTTTGACGGCCACGATTAATGGCAAAACTTTTCCAACCCAAATCCAAGAACTGAAACGAAACATAGATGCAAATAAGATAACCTTTAAAAGGATAGGAAATTTAGTGAGAATGATGGCAATTTAGAGAAAGTTCTGTTTGTAAAAGGTAGAAGTGTAATTTGACGGCCTACCAAAGAATCACGGATATCCAGCCATTACTACAAGGTGCATACTATTTATTGCACGAGAGCCCAACAGCCTATCTGAAAGTGATTGAACCGTTGAGTATTCAACCAAGGTAGGAAGATTATATTCTGAACGTTAGTATATTATTGAGATTGTGATTAGGCAGATATAATATATTTATATTGATAAGGGATCTAATTGCGCGATCTGAGTTAGTTAAGACTACGAGTTTTGGTTTATTCTCACTTAATATAAGTTTGTTCGATATCTAAGTAATTTAAGTTAAATTCTTAATAAAAGTCATATTAAGAATTATAGAATGTCTCATATCATTCCGAGAATCCCACACCTCTAACTTACGCGGAAACCCCACGACATGGCTATCGAACGATGGCTATGTCGCAACATGTTCCGTGATATCCTGACTGACATGCTAATTACCATGCATTAATGCTTTCATGTTTTTGTTTCTTCTTCTTCTTATAAAATGTCTTATATAAAAGCCACTCAGATTTTACAAATTAAGGTATAAGACATCAGATTCAATTATCTTAAGCAAAATTAAATACAAGTTTTTTTCAATTTTCAATCAGCCAAGCGCGGAGAAAATAATTTTAGGTTTAGGTTGAGCTGAAACTTAGGACACTTATTTAAATGTCAATATTTTCCCACTTTTAAACAATTTAAGATCTTTTGAAAATTTATTAATAGGGAAATAAACATTATAATTTTCACTACTGACATTAATCACTATTTTAAAAATTTTTGTTCTTTTCTTTTGTCCATGTTTTGATAAAACATGTCTTGTTCTATTTATAAACAAACAGTGCCTAAAATACTTTTATCACGTGTATGTGTAACAATGATTACAAACATGTTTTTCTTTTAAAAAAAAACATTCTTAATTTCCCATTTTCCATGCTCTTTTTTTAAACAAATTGGAATTCATAAAAAAGTCATGTTTCATGCTACAGTTTTTCCTTCAGTTAATAATTGAATCGACATGTATTTGTAGATATTATCAGTAACACAAGGAATTTGTGGGATGTTACCTCTTGATAGAAATCATAAAAAAATGAGAAATGTCCTTGTCTTTCTAGAGGTTAAAGCATAGATATTCGCACTTGTGCATTAAAAAATGAGCTTATAACTGCGCGCTACGCCAATCCCCGTAATGGAAAAGACTAATGAATACACAGTTAGTTCAAACATCCAGGTTTCTCGCATTGACTTTAGAAAAGCAATAGAAAAAGAAAAATAATAAAAAAGCCATTACAACCGTGAGCCCAAATTGTAAGAAAACCATCTATCCTGTATTGATTCCTAATTTTCGAAACATAAGTTTCATCACCAGTACGAGAACTCTAGTACATCTCAGAGACATAAGCTCTTACACTTTTTCCATCTTTCTTCTTCTATCATCAGCTAATAATTACGCTGAGATAATAGCACATGCTAGCGTCTCTTACTTTGATGGATTCAAACAGCATGATTGATGATGCGATGATGATTATGTTTAGCGATTTTTTTTTTCTTTTCTCATCATCATCGTAATCGGTAGCCGAAGCTAGTAGCGCCTTCTCATTGTTTTGAACACCACCAAAAAATCTCTTCGGAATTTACCTCCATTGATAAAAAGTGTTGTCGATTTTATTATTATTTTTTTCTTTTTAATTTTCAGACAACAAATGAGGTAGGGATATTCGGGTATGTTTTAAAGAAATCACAAAAGAAGGGGATCGAACAATGTTTCTTTTCTTTTTATTTAAAAAAAAATTATTTTGCTCAGTTATGTTTGGCATTAAAAACGTTCTTTTTTTTTTTTAAAAGAGGGAATTGATCGATTGGATGTATTTATTATTTTTTAACCTCTGATACCAGTCAACACTTCCTCATCCACCCGCTCATTCTGTAAACGGTGGATAACATTCGTTCTCTTTTAGTTCCCTCGCCCACCCCCATTTTTTTCTCTACGAAAAAGGTTTCAAACAAGAAGGGTAAAAAATTAAAAAATGAATTAAGAGAAGAGAGAAAAATGAGTTGAAGTAAAAAAGTAAATGGGTTTTCGATAATGTGAAATACTTTTAAAATGAAATCTGTTAATATTCGATCTTTAAGTTCATCATAAAATGCAGTTTGACATCAGAGCATGGGCATAAGCTCTTTTCCATCGATTAGTGGGTCATTCAACTTATTTAATGGCTTACGTTAAGCGAGAAATGAGCGAATACTGTTGTGTTTCGGTAAGAAAATTCCATGAATCAGGGGGCAGAGGGAAAAAAATCTATAAGGGTAACTAAATGTTAACTTTGCACTTAAAATAATAGGGTGTATTATTTACCTAACATTTGAACGTGACCATAGAAATTAAGTGTCGCTCTCTTTTTTCTTTTCTCCTTCACTAAAGAAATATCTTAGCGAAACAAAATTATCTATTTCAATACTCCGATACTTGCAGTCTCATTAAGTTTTACTTGACATAATACATACTAAAGAGTCTTTTATTTTTTGTTCTTGAGTTTTTAAGAAAGAGATGCCTGGAAACTTGCTTATTTTTCTAGTATATTAATGTCCTTTCATAAAAACATGTACAAATTTGGTATTTGGTATATTATAGATAATTGTGTGTGTTTGTGTGTGTATGTGTCTGTGTAAACTTTTACTCTTTAAGCCTTAGGAAACTGCTTTTTCGAGAAAGAATTTAGTAATTTCTGTAAAGGGTCATTTGAGTCCACCAATCATTATTCATACGACATCAATATATATATATATATATATATATATATATATATATGTAGTATATTGAAATAGTATTGGCCGGTGGATGTAGTTGTAATATTTGATTTAGTAATGACGTCTTCAGAATAGCTTTACCTCCTTTATTATGAGCACACATCAGCAGATTAAAGCACAATTACGTTACATTTTCACATTTAATAGACAGCGGCATTTTGGAGGACACAACACAAAAAAGACAAAAGACTAAGAAAGCTGCAATTATTCACATTCTTACATGATGGCGGAAAGCAGAGAAAGGAGAAAAATTACATCAGATTTTTGTGTTTACATACCAGCAGTGCACAAGCGCGTGACTATTACATAATAGTAGTTCTGATGGGCTAGAATGCGTGGGATAGGGATTTCGGTTTAACCGATTACGATTAAGATTACAATGTTTATTTTTAAACCTAAGAATTAAGGATTATTTATAGATCATTAAAAAGAGTTAATTAAAAGTATGTTAGAGGGAATTATTACATATATATATATATATATATATATATATAAATTTTTAAAATTTTGTTTATTGGGCTTTTGTGATATCTATTATCTGTAATTCAATATATTTGTGTTTAATGTATTTGATTGCTGAAACTATATTCACTTATAAACTTCAATCTAATAGAAAGTTTAATACAGTGTGATCTATTTCAAACAGTTATTAGAAATAACTAGCTGCATGGCCCGGCGTTGCACGGGCTTTCTCTAGTTTTATAAATTTTCCCTTTCCTTCACAAAATCAGCACTTCTAATTCTCTTTTTCAAAATGACTTCCACTCTCTCCTCTCCTCTGCTTAGCCCGGCGTTACTCGTTCTTTTACTGAGTGTATAACTTAAAATTCCCTGTTTCGAAATTTTTTCGCTTCTTTTCTTTCTCAGACAGGTTTATTTCCCCCCGGTGTTGCACGAACATTTTTAAATGCATAACATATTGTCATGAAAATTCCCCTTCCCCTCTCGCTATCATATCTCTCGAGTAAGTGAACAGTGGGACTTAAATATCCACTCAATCACTGTGCAACTTTGTAGGCCCCGGAAACGAAAATATACTTTTTTAAAAAATGTTGTATGTTGAAAAAAGTAGAAATTTTAATAGCTACAAAATTTCACAACTGTATTAAATGTTAAATTAAAATTGTGAGCATTTTTTTAAATGTTCGATACATGGAAAAAAGTTTCATACAATTATTTCATTTTTTTTTAAAATCACTAACTCTAAAAGATCAAAGTATGAGTTTTTTAAAAATCATCTTCATATAAGTGCATCGAAATCGATTCATTGAAAATCTTAAAATACGTAAGGTTTCGTTGTTTTGTAAAAAAAAAACAAAAAAAAAAAAACATACTGTATCGTGACGAAATAAATTATCTTTCCAATTACAAAATTGCTGGAGAAGTTATTAAATGCGCTGACAAAATTTTGAGTAATTTTTAAAAAATCATAAAAATTAAGCGATGATGTTGTTTCGAACCCGGGTACAACCGTTAGTAATGAAGCTCTTTAAGCGATCGCTAAATCTTCGGGGAAAAGTAGTGAAAAGACCTTTAAAACAAAAGAAAGAGATATTCACTTTCGCCAAAAATCTGGTGATTTTCTATATTTATAGGCGCATTTTTAAATTATTGCCTTCAAACTTCATACATGGATTGGAAACAATGGTAATTTTTAAACAAAAAAATGTAACTAAATTAATGCTGAAATATTTCTCGCAAAAAGGGGGAAAAAAACGAAAAAAGACGTTATTTTTTCAATCTTTGTACAGATTACGAATAATATCATTCTACACACGGAAAAAAAGTTTCGTGAGATTATTTTTATAAATAAAGATGTTATTAAGTATTTAAATAAAATTTTGAATATTTTTTGAAAAATCGTAAAAAAGAAAGTTTTTGACATTTTATTTTTTTTAAATGACAGATTCTAAAAGAGAAAAGCATGAACTTTTTCAGTGTAGAACATCATTTCATTAACGCGAAAGAAAATGCAAACGGAACAATTTAGAAATCATTTTCATAAAAACGTATCGATTTTGACTCATTTTAGTAAACATCGTAAAAAATAGAAAATATTATTATTTTATAAAATAAATTATATCGTATATATCGTATCATGGCGAAGTAAATAATCTTTCCGATTCTGTAATTAATATTTGTCTGAGTCTCATATGAAAAAGTTAGATCGTGTTTTAAAAACGTCTGGAATAAAAAAAATTAAAAAAAAAAGTCCAAAAATTTTAACATTGCCGCTCGGTGGTAAAAAATACCCACAGGGGTAAATAATTATGTGTTTTAAGGTTTTTAATTAATATCTTCTTAACTAATTGCAATATCGGAATATAAATGGTCAAAACGATTTCTTCGGATTATTCCCGAGCTTTTGGTACCTTCGGCGAGCTTCTGCGTTGTGCGGTTCGTCAGAAGGTACACCTTGTCCTATAGATAGATACGTTTGTTTACCTTCGAATTTTAATAGTGTAGATTTTAAAAATAACAAATAGAAACTTTTTTAAAACAGTTAAAGGAAATTGATGCGCCAAAAATGACAAATAGTCTATTTTAATTTTAGAAAAAGTGTAAGTTTTCTAATTTGAAAGATTTTTTTATAACTTTTACTGTACATTTAATTTAGAAGAAACTAACATTTTAAATTCCAGTTATGTAATGGAAATGTTATTCGTATATACGAAATCAATGTAAAACCAAATGCATTCATAATCATATTTTATATTCATACTATATACTCGATAATGCTTTTTTTTTAAAAAAAAAATATGCTCTTAATATTGCCAATTTAAGGAATAAGTGTTTTGAAAAAAAAATTAATGTTTTATTTTTTGTATTCACTTCCATAAATTTCTTAAAAACTGGAAGTCGGTAAAACAATTGTTAATCTGATACAAAGTATTAATGTCCGAATTTTATTCGATCATAGATAGATGAAAAATGAGACTGTAAGCAATTATATAAATAAAATAAACCTTTGAATTTCATTTATGGGAAAACGTTACTTATTATTGTTAATGATTACAAAATCAAATATTTTGTTTTACTTCTTTTTCAGTTTTAACTTCTTAAAGTGTTCAAAACGAGAAAAAAGAGGTTTATTTGTATCATATCAGCTTGTATTTAATAAGATCAATGCTATTTAAATTTTTCAGCTTATCCTAATTTTACTACGCTTATCTTCTAAATCCGAATCCATTTAATACATAATGCCTTTAATAATTTTTTTTCTAAAATGGCTTCGATTATTTTGAAATATGTAAATAGATATGGTAAAAAATAATTTCTGGTAAAAATTTAAAGAGTAACCATATAATTAAAATAACTCGTTGACTGGATTATGCATGCAATTTTGCTACAGTAATTCACTATACATTAAATATTTTACAAATGTACTTAAAAATGTTTTTAAATATCATTAACAATCAATATTACATTAAGGATAATACAGCAAGCAACCCTACTTCATTATATTACGTATTTATTCTAAAATGATAATATTCGAATGTTAACATTTAAGAATTATTGGAATGGATGAATTACTAACGCTTAAAGGTATAATTTTCATGACAAATTTGAATTAGCCCCAGTAAACATATTTTATATTTATCGAATACATCGGAATAAATTAAATACTTTCATTCTATTTGCATGTTTCAATCAGAGTATTACTGAAGTATTCTTTTCAATTTACAATATATGTAAATTTCAAATAATTCCCTTATTTATGCCATTAAAATTGGAGAATTTTCTGACGAGAAAGTAACATCTTTCAAATCTGTCGTAAAGTCTATGGCAATTTACATTATGATATATTCTAGTGGTAATTTGTGGAACCAGTCGGAGATAGGATTAGAAATATAAGTATTATGATGGTGTCTGTATGTGGATGTGTTATGACATTCTGTACCAAATTATATATTAGGAAATGGGATTTAAGTTATGATGTACGATTTTATTTTTTCTTCTATAAACGCATTTTAGAGATCTCTGACGGTATTCACACACACACACAAATTTTATTACGATTTATTAACAATAGCATTTACGTATAATAAAGTTTGCAGTTTCTTGATATTACCTTTTAAGCAAAGGAATTTGTATATATCCCTACAGAGCAGATTTGAGAGCTTATATTCTTTTTAATTGATTCGAATCTATATATTTTTTTAAATTTAAGATATAGTATCACACATACACACACACATAGTAGTACCCAAAAATATTAAGAAATTCCTGAATAAATCTTATGGTAAACTTTATATTAATTAAAAACAGAGGTTATATATGATTTTCATTCCTCAAATTCAATAGATTTTGTATTTAAATATATAGTGATGTGGCAGTTGACCATCAGAAGAAGACGATAAATTTTGCACTAATTTATGAATTTAATTATGAAATTACTTTTTACATTATATTGACAATTAAATGATATACAAATTGATGTTGATATAGAATCGTCGTTTTTTTTTTAAACAAACAAACACGATGCGTTCTCGTTATGTTATTCTTCAAAGTCGAGTGTTTACATCGTGTAAAGGCTCCAACATCACAGAGTTGTTTTAGTAGAACGTTTAGAGCAGAAGACCGTCTACGACAGGGTATAGTAGCGAAGGCACTACATATATTTTGCAGCACTAAAGTATGATTCAATTTAGCGGTGGTGCAAATGCTTGGCTTTTTATTATTTTTCGAAAACCAATCATTAGTTGCAATATTTAATTATAAAGAATAATATCATTAAAGTCAGACACGTAACTTTTTATTAATTTCTAAAAAGTTAACAATAACAAAGAATTAATAATGATTCATTTACAGGAACATACGAAGAGTTTATTTCAGAGAATAAACGGAGAATTTATAACAAAGCCATAGCATACTTTCTAATAATTGTATTCAGAGCTCGTTATTATGTTCAAAAATATGATAATGAACAATTAACATAAAATTTTTCACATGCGTTCTACTCTTTTCAATATTTAGTAACTATATTATTATAATATTATGGAGAAACTAGTTTACAAAAATCAGCATTTTTTTAATATCTCCCTCCTACTTCATATCGTAATATGTTTATACCTTTTCTTAAAGTAAGAACTGCCATACGTTAAGGTGTATACCACGCACTTTTAACAGAAAAAAATAAGATTGAAACATGAGGGATATAAAAAAGATGGTCTTAAAAATAAAGAATAGATGATAAAAAAAAAGATTTAAGTACTTTCTCTTTATACCTTACAATACTACAACAACGAAATGTTATACACATGTTGCACCTTATCCCTGTTTTCCTATGTTTTACGATTGCAGTTCTAGAAGTATACCATTGTTCAAAAGCCTGGAATAATACTTAGAATAAATGATTCAAAAGATAAGAGCTTTGCACTGGTACATTTCAGGTTTCTCTGAAGAAAAAAGAGCACGCGTTATGCGGCGAATATACCTAAAGATTATAAAAAAGTGCAGTTTGAAAGCATAGGTCATGTTATACGCAAGTGCGGATACTACGTTGGAATATACAGTATGCAGAATTGAAAATTTTAATATCTCCGGTTTTGTAGGGGTATTCAGACTCATAATGAAGATGCTTATTAGCTGGCTTTTACTTGAAGTTAGGTACCACATCTAACAATAAACTCATCTTCATCAGAGTCAAGTTAAATATTTTATTTTCTAGTATATGTAATATATTCAACACTGTGTAGTAATAAATAAGTTTTCAATTACAAAATGTGAAATATTTTACAAAATTTCTTTTTGCTTTTGCCTTGAAGTATGCAAAATTTTGTTGGATTTTACTGATAGAAGAGCAGTACTATAAGAAAGAACGTTAAATTTAATATAATCAGACACCGTTTTAAAATATATACGACAAAATTTTCATTGCTATATTATTGATGCTGCTTACCTTGCTGATCGAACAAGAGTACAATCTTTTTATCACTCCGCCTTTCGAGCTCATTGTTTGATAAAAATAAAGAAGTCCACAGATATTTCTTGCACTCAGCGAATCCATTACCAGCGCAAAAGTTCTCCGGACAGAATATGAAAAGAAGTGTTTAAAAAACGAAAACAGAAAGAAAACAAAAATGTTCTTTCCAAGTATTCTCCAACAAGAGAAGAAAATATTAGCACTAAAAAAACAATATTCCTCTGGCTTCGAAGACAAAATTAAGTTCTCGTCGAAGCTCCAGTGGCTGGAAGTCAGATCTGAATATTCGATAGACGTCTTAGATAGTCATAGTTCCTGGAAAACAAGGAAAAGCACTTTAGAATGTGTGGCTTCTATCCGTACTTGATTGGAAGCACGAGAGAAGGAAATAAAAATAATAAAATGTTATTCCAAGCCATATTTCATACCTCATTTCAGTTTCTCCCGTGATTTATTGTTTGCACGTAAAATTGAAACTTCTACTCTGTGGATATGAAAGACTAGGGGAAACGCGGGGTAAACACGTTCTTATTTTCAGGTTTTTCACTGAGGGGGGAATTCATACTTTTATACATTTTTCTTCTTGTTTTTAGGGAATTTATGATTCTCCTGAATGCAAGTTGGCAGGTATTAGTTTCCAAGCTGGAGAAAGTCTAGGGTTTCTTCCCCAGTAATAAAGCTCCGCTTCTCATCTTTTGTTTGCTTTTTCAGACACTTTTTAGCTTAATCAATTGCAGGGCAAAAACTTATGTCTCATACTTTCTTTTATGACATTTATGGCTTGTGTCAAATATCGAGAGTCGTTATTTATCGACGGATCGATTTCATTGATAGCTTAATGCATCGAGAGTGAAAAGAGAAGAAAAACACGACTTTATTTTGTTGCCTAAGCTAATTTAAAAAATGTTTGACAGTGCATAAAAACATGGAAATTTTAAAGCTCCACTTTATTGCTTTTTATAGAAAATAAGCTCGTAAAAAAGAAGCAAAGTGGTGTGATATTTTTTTATCAGAATAATGTTTGAGTATACCATTCATAAGCGTCGAGTCTGTACATTCAAACTAAAAGCTGATTTGGTATTTGGAGTTGGACTTTATTTTCATTAATCTTATAGACATAATTTAAGACAGCTTAAGAGGACACACTACGATTCAATTGATAAAAATCGGTAAAAAAAAAAACAAATCTAATTTTTTTAGCCTAAATTATTCTTTATTTATTTTTCTATAACCTCACAAAATTTGAAAACTCTAAACTTAAAAAATGCAGAATTATGATAGCATTTACATTCATTTTTATTCACATCCCTATGGCAAATCAAAGCTTTAAACTTACTTATCTCAGAATGGCAAAATAACTTATTTAAAATGCTAAGGCTTTTTTTCTAATGTGCCTAATACTTTGAATTTTTTTACCTATTGTTAATAGTATATGTAACAAAAGTTGTGGTATGCATTTTTGAAGCAAAGTAATACTTATTTTTTAAAAATATAATTGAAGTTAGAATTTGAAAATTTTTTAAGGAATTTTCAATAAGGATTCATAAAAAGAAGTATTGTACAAATACTAATCGTGTTATTGCAAAACCCATACCAACTTTTGTTATACATAGTTGGACGTACATGTAAATCAAATTTCATGGGTGTACGTAATTTTTTTGTTGGAGGAGTAGCATTTTAAATCACAAATTTTAAGTTTTTTCCTTATATGGCTAACTTTTTATGAAATTTTGAGCACAAAATCTGTTTTACATAGTATACAAACATAGGAGGCAACCAAAAAATTTTGAAAATCCTTCAATTAAAATTTTTTGCTTAAATCGTACCATGTCCCCTTAAATGATGGTCACACTTTTACGAAATGAAAGAGTTTGCAGCTTATTAAATGACTGAAACATTTTCGAAAATAGTTTATTTTGTTGATAGAAGTTATTTTAATGAAAATGCATTGAAGAGTTGGAAGTAAATTAAATTTAAGGATATAAAACTTGATACAATTTGTCTACAAATTAGTTGGGCAAAAAGAATAATTTATTGCATGTAATTCACAAGAAAAAAACTAAAGTACATATTGTTGTAAGATAGAGAAATAATCCAAGTTTACCATTATCACAAATGCTTATTGTGGTTCTATCGGTAAATCAGTTCTTGCTACAGATTTGTCAGCATGTTTCGCCGATCAAATTTAATGACAGCGTAGATTCCCGTGATTTTAATTCAAGAATGGATGCAGGTAATGGCGGAGTGTACAGTTGATCCTTTACAAAACCCCATACTCTAAAACCCAGGGCTAAAAGGTCTGGTGATCGTTGTGGCCATTAAATAATATTCCCACAACAAATCTTAACTGATACCTCAGCATTGAAGTAAGATGTAACGTCGTCGTTGTGGTACTCGGAGCGTCATTCTTTTTGAAAAAAAATAAATTTCTGACATTTTTTCTTTGATTATTGGCATAAGGAAAATCTGTAGCATGTCCAACGAAACAATTCATGTAACAGTCTTTTTAGCAAAGAGAAATGTGGGCTGAAAACATTCGAAGAAGTTCTATGATGAAAACACGTTTTCTTTGGGACTATCCCTTTCTTGTTCTAGTATGAAATGATGATTTTGCGACCTCCAAATTCTTACATTGTGCCACCTAAAGCCCTCTATGAACAAACTTAAAACATATTATAACTATGACTTTAAAAATGGGTTAGTTTCATTTTATATTTAGGAAGTTCTTAACTTAGGAAACTGTCCAACTAATTTGTAAACACGATGTATTAAAAAGTGAAGGAACTATAATAGCCAAATAAACTGATATTACTGTGAAATTTCTATGAATAAGTACTAATTCTAAAGGTTAACTTATACTCAAACTTAGTGGCGCAGCAGCCCATGAGGGTCAGGGTCTACTGTGCCCATCTCAATGTACGAGACCATTGGACGCTGAGGTGCATGAGCAGATGTCCTGATCAGGTGGAGAGTCTGAAGCGAGACCCCCAGTGTTTAAGTCCCCAAGCAAGCTTAGTACTCATTTATCGACCCACTGCAGAAAGGTTGTATCGACCTTGCCCAGCTCAAGGATTGAACCTCGAAGCTGTGGTGTGGAACAGCGATACGTTAACACTCGGCCCCCCACTAGGCCTTACATAATTAACTTATACTTAATTGAATTAATAATTACTTACAAAACATATCGAGAAGTATTTGATATTAAAATTTCCAGGAACGTGGAAACATGAATGCCTTACGATATATTGAATACATTAGAAAATTGTTTATAAATTATTTAATGCACTTATAAATAACATAAACAATTCTTGCAAATTCTTAACTAAGTTTATAGGTATCAGATTTAAAAAATCCTTTTTTTTTCTTCTTGATACTCTATAAATATTCTGAAGTCTTTCTTGTTACGAAAAAAAATTGTATGAAATATTATTTAAGATAAATGTTCACATAAGAAAAATACATCTTTAATAAGAATTTGATACGAATGGCTAACATTTTCCTGTCTAAATACAAAGTTAAAAAAATTAGAAGTAATTTATTTTACATTAATTAAAACATTAATTAGTCAACATTTCTACGTTAGTGAGAAAAACTTTTTTTTTACCGAGCGGATTCTTTATTAACAATCTTAACTCTCTTTTAAATGTTTTAAAAATTAATATAATATTAATTAATCTATGATATTTCCTTATTGAAATTACGTTATAAATTATTTATCAAGCTTAATGTTAAACACATTTTTGTGCCAATTTTTTTTAAGATTATCTTTTAATAAAATGAATTAAATTTACTCTGCTTGGAAATATGTAAAAAAAAATAAAGTAAATATAGTTATCTGCAAACATTTTCAATTTATTTTTAATTAAATATTAGCGTATTATATTTTATGGAAATTCTGAAAGTATATATATATATATATATATATATAATTTTTAACTCTTTTCAGTCATTAGATTTAATCGTAAAATTAGTATTGTATAATAATATGGAATAAATACGTTACGTGAATTGATATTTTTATATAATATTATTTCATATTAGAGATATAAATGATGAATTTCTATTTTAGTCCAATGTGGAGTTATTTATGTTCCAGTCATGTGTTATATAGGAAACATTTTTTGTATAACAAGTTTTTTAACTTTTAAATGAAGATTAATTTTTAACAAGAATATCTTTCTTAAAAGTTTACTTGATAAATCATGAATATTATGAAGCAATAAATTTAGTCTCTTCTATATATTTGTTTGTAAATCGGAAATAAAATAAATATTTAACTTATACGAAGTATATAAAAGTTATCCATTGTTACCTTGTTGTAAATAATGCCACTTGCCTGACGAAGCCAGATCAAGGCCCGCGAAATTCATCTCGACAAAGGCTAGAATTTTTACGCCTGTCGTTAGCCTTAGCTTTGAGCACCATGCAGGTTATAGTCGATTTTCTCTTTTTAGTATGAAAATAAATAAGAAATTGAATGTTAAAGAAATTCATTTAAGGTATCCGACTACCCTAAATTCATGATTTTTTTCAAAAATTGAAAAATTTGTTTTATGATTTTATTTTATAGACCATCTTATTAGCTTAATAAAAAATACCAAGCTTTTTGTTTTCCATCCACTAGAACAAAAACTACAAGTGTTTTAACTAAAGAAGATGCCATAACTTTACACAAGATGTCAAACTTTAAAATGCGTTTTACTCGAAATGTGTTTCTTTTTCTTCGAAAAAAACTCAAACGCGGACAGCGATTGCTGAAAAAGTTTTGAAAATAATTTAATTAAACGTTTGGTAAATGTTTTGTATAACAGTAGAATTGTTTTGTTCTTCAGATTTAACAATCACTGTATTATTTCACAATTTACAGTCCTTTATATGAATATAATCACTGTTTTTTTAAGCAATTTCATACAGTCACTAAGATAGAGGGCTCTAGTTTTTGTAAAAATGAAAATATCTATTATCCTGAAGGTCATTTGAAACATGAATAACAAAGTAACACATTAAAATTGAAAAATCGAGAATTTGTTCGAAAACTTTTGTACAGAGCGGGCCCTTTAATGTAATTTTTTGTACATTTTTACCAGTTTTTTCCCATTTTAATAATAATAAATTATTTTCTGTTTTCAATTTTACGATTTTCTGCTTAAAATATACTAAATAAACCTGAAAATCTCAAAAAAAAACCCCCATATCTTCAATTTTTCAAAAAAAAAGTTGTCGCAAGTAATTGGAAACCTTAATTGTGCCATCTACCCCCATTTTTTCATGGGAGAAGATGTCACCAGTCAGGCTGTAAGATGCAACAACACCACAGTAAATAAAAAAATAAGACAAACATTACCAAATTAAATGTGAAATAGCAATAACTATATAAAAACAAAAACAAAAAATTAATTCTTTCATAATTAGTTTGCTAAAAACGAATTTTTCTGCAGAATGGTCTAGAGCAGGCTGAAATAGTAGTCGACTTCAGCCTTGCACATCCTCGTCCTATGGAGATTTCCTGCGTCATCCTTGCAGCCTAACTATTAATTGTAGTTATATTCTATACGATAATATACAGTGTTATAAAATGAAAAAAAAAAATTAAAGTTCATTTTATTTATTTCTGAACCATGTGGAGTCTTCCCCCAAGTATAGGGGGCAGATGCACATACGCTTATTTCCTTATTGTTGCAGTGTTATGGCCGTTTCTACATGCATCGTATGTGTAACATTATGCGTAACTTACTCATGTTGCTAATATCTTATTAAAAAAACAAGTACGTTTATTGACTAAGTATGAGGAACAGAATATTATAAAAGTTCACTCACTGCTTTAAATGTTTAAAAGATCGAAAAATAAGGCCGATTAAAAAGATGATGAATTCAGATAAATTCACAAGCCACAGTCAAAATCGGACCAGGCTCTTCACACAAGTGGCTCAAAATTGCCATCTATCGACGCATAAAAGTACTATTAACACTAGATTACCCAAGGAAGTCATTTTGACTGCTTTTTAATTTCAATTAGAAAAACAATGGTGTATATAACGGCACAATTTCTTAGACTTTTATGCAGTATATTTTTCTTCCGAGTGAAGTATATTTCTTTTAATGCTAATATTTACTAATAACTTGTTATCTGACTGTAAATAATATAAAAAAAATATTAAAAATTAATTTTAAACAAATTTATTTACACATCAGTTATTCTTTAACAATGCAGTCATTTTGATTGCTTTTGGGCAATATAGGTATATACTAAGGATCAGTCTGTCTAGTGTTAACAAACTGACATCTCTTCCCTCGAATTACCTTACATCAGTGTTTCTCAAACTGTGGGGTGCGTCCCCCTAGGGGGCGTGTTAATCCTACAAGGGGTGCGAGAGCATATCGAAAAGTCGAAAATAAAATATTATTTAAAAAAATTATCAATTTACTAAAAGGAAGCTAAACAAAATAGATCCTGACATAACAAAAAATAAAACACCCGTTTACTCTGTATAGTATAAGTATAGTATATGATAGACTATACTTATAAATGTATCAGGAATACACAATATATTTGATATTCAGTATCAATACTAAGTTAAGAACAAGTTTAATATTTGTTATTGATTTTTCCGTGGGCTTATCATGTTCAAAATTGTATACAAAATTTAATACTTATGTTGATAATTTGCATGGTTTATAATTAAGATCGTATTGTAGCTTTAGCGTCAAAGTACTATACATTATTACTGCATTCAATACCCTGATCTTGTATGGGGGGGGCCGCGAGTGATGAAAATTATGATTGAAAATTGGGCCGTGAATATCGAAAATTTGAGAAGCACTGCCTTACATATAAACTATTTAAAACTTTAAAAAAATTGAATGATCATGATACATTTTTACTAAATGTCATATCTTATATATTTGTTTGAGTGTTCTTACTTCATCTTTGAATTTGAAAAGGGGAAACAAGCGTACACACATAATGGTTATTTAAGTGCCTCCCATGGATCCCCCAACTATCACTCAAAGGTCATTTCCAACCTACGGGCAGTCTCGCAGCCCCAAGACCTTCCCAGGCAGGAAGTTTCAGGGTGGATTATTAATTGAGGAGGCTGGAAAAGTATATAATTGGCCTTTTGCATAATGTGTTCCATCTCAAAACTCGGGGCGCTTTCGTGCCCTGAAGCCCCAGTACCTTTGCCCCTGCGCGTGCCAGGAAATAGGTGCCAGGAAGTCACGGTCGTAGTTAAGACCAACGTGGAGAATGACTGATTTTCCAGGAATTGGATTTGTGGAGGTGTTTCCCCCCTTTTCGTTCGCAGAGGGACCACCATCGAAAGATAATTGCGTTTCAGGTCGTTGTATCAAGTGCGTGCGTTTATTTTTGTACGATTCCCGCTCCCTTACCCCATCTATTAAACGTACATGAATGGGAAAATTCGAATAAACATAGGATGGACTGTTTACATGGAGAGGCGTTTCACTCCCGAATTCAGGAAATTGGGTCCATTGATTACGCTAATATTCTGCGATTGTGGCGGGAAATGAGCGCAGGTTTTGAGAGGGGAATGATTCATGCAAAAGGAGCGAAGAATAATAAGTGTTCTCACGAATAAATTGGTGTTATTTGTGTCAAAATGGGAATCTAATTTTAAAGACTTAATCTTCCATTCAGGAGCAGTGTTTTTTATTCCCCCTTTGTGTTAAAAAAATCACGTAGGTAACATATCGTACCTTATTGTTTTAACATATTTGGAAAATATATTTATACTAGCTGGTATACCCGTTATTCGCACGGGTGAATTGAAAAATTAAACAACTCAGATTGAAGGATAAAGAAGTTTTTAAAGAGATAATTTTACGCGGATTGCAAATAAAAAAAAAGTTTTTGCATATCTTAGATGTACAAAAAAAGCATATTTGTTGAATTTTAAGTCTGTGGATCCAATAGCTGACAAAAAAGATTTATTTTTATTTATAACGCCCCGTAACTCTCTCGTGGGTCGATTTTTGAAAATACCATCCTAAGCTGATCTCTCCTCAGCAAAAGTAACACATTGTTACAAATTTTGTGTAATGAACGTTTAAAATAGTGTAAATAATCTATATCTGTATATATAATACGTTAATATTACTTTCTGTTGTATTTATTTTATGTTAAATTTGTAATATTCGCAAGCAACGCCGTTCCTTACCTTATAATAGAGATTCATTGGGAAAATAGCGAAATGTTGTCGATAAAGCCAAGACATCATGATGACGACAATAACGACAACATTGCGATTGATTGAACAGTGCAGAAACTGATATGCTGTAGCGCCACCTGGTGGGGAGTGCTAAGTTTGAAATATTTGATGCGGAAGTAGGTGTAAATTCAATGATATTTTTCACTGAAAAGAGATCAATATTCTTTCTAAAACTTGCATCAGCATTAGACATGAAAGGACACGTTTTGGATCGAAAAGAGTTTGTGAGAAATTATTTAATCCGGGACATTTGAATCAATTCTCCACTGTTTTTGGTAGTCGCCAAGTCTGGAAATGTAATCTGGAATTAGTCGCTAAATTTGGAAATGGGAAATCGTTAATCCTGATCAGGACAATGGAACAAAATTATTAAATTATTGTATTGCCATCGGTCCTTGACAAGTGCGCAAAATTTCGAATTAATCTGATATTTTAAAGCGGATAAAAATCGAGTTCAAAGATTCCATTACACACAAGTAAAGCTTATAAAAGCATATTAAAATTAGGTGGTGCCAAAGGCGTGAATCACTGCTTTGGCCTTGTGTGTGCATAATGAGTCCATGTTAAAGTCAATGTCCATTTTGAAAATGGCACGCTCAATAGAAGTGCTTCTAAAAAAGTGTTTGAAGTCCAGCTGTGTGCCCGGACAGTACTTGCACCCCACATATGCGGAGTAAGAGTTAAATATCGTTTTTATGTAATATTTTCTAAATTTTGGGAACAATTATTCAACAACGGCAAACGTTTATATAAAGAAAAATACTTAACAATTTAGAAAAGCATCGTATTGGGTGTGGGGGGCCGCCCCGCCCAGGTTTCAATTTCTTACAATCAAGAGAAAATATTTTAAAGTTTAACTTCAAACACATGTATACTGAGAAGGAATATGAATTTCTCATGTAAAAGAATCATCAACCTAGAAAAAAATTAAAAAATAATTTTAATAATTTAAATTAATTTAAATATCCAATAGAGCGTGAGTTAAAGTGCACTGAACAGACCCACCTCGAAAAAATGGACGCTCACTTCCTCCACGATCCCGTGGCCGCGGTAGCCGAGTGGTATAGGTATCGGATCGTGGCTTGCCTTGTCACGAGTTCGAGCCCAGTACCACTAAAGACCCGCCGTGAAGGGCAGCGATGCACGTTAAATCTGTCGAGAGCTGAAACGTCCTCCCGTTGGTGTGGTAGTTAGGAGAGGGGGTGCCAGCCCAGGTGTCGTCCACGTCACTTGACCATGGTTCAAAATTACGTGGTCCGTCGCCAAAAGCCCTCGTGTAGCTGAACAGTGCAACGCTAATATTCAATCAATCAATCATCCACGATCCCGGCTGATTGGCTTATCTGAAATAAATAAAAAAAAATTAACAGCGTTTTAATCTATTATCTTAAATGCACCGAATGCACTATACTCAATTGAAAATATCAAAAATGTGATTTTTGGTAGACCTCTCTGAAGAAATAGTTTCGAATTTCATGGATTTTTTGTTATGTTTTTGTTACAAAAAACAGAAATATTTTGAATTTTGAATGATTGTAGTGCATTTAATGTATATATATGTGCTGAGTCTACTCTATAAATTTGAAGGCATTCGGTCAAACCGTTCTTGAGATATAATGGAGGACATTTTTGAGAAAAACGTGTTTAAAGTTTCAAGTTCGATTAAAACAATGAAAATCTTAAATAAGCGCTCCGAACAGCCACTCTTCGAACACCTGCTTCTTTACAACGACTTAAAATTTTAAAAATCCCTTTACCACCATATTCTAGACACGTTAAAAAAAGCAATTTAAAAAAAAAATTCGATTTTTTGAACCCATTACATGGATGAACCCCTTTAAGTGATCAGATATGGTTTTTCTTTTGCAAAGTTCAGAATCTCTCTTTGCTGATTTTAATGAGATATATTTTGATTAAACTGAAGTACCGTCGGAATAGAACCTCACAAAAAGCTATTGTTGGCAGCATTCATCGTTTTGTATCAGAGTATAGTAAGCTATACATCCTTTTCTTCTTTCTTTTTACACCACCCTGAGTAAGAATTTCAAATCGTACTAAAAACAACTCTCCTTGTTCTACTTCTCTGATGAAACTAAGATATGAAATTTAGTTGGAAACGCGCTGGCAAATAACCAACACTGTAGAGAGATAAAGGTGTCGAGTTAATTTGATTTTTAACTTCGAAAACATATATATTTACCCATGCGTTCTGTAAAAGACTTCAGGAGATAATATTTTTGAAAATTTCGGTTATATTCAATAAATGAAACAAATTTAGCAGAAACTAATATATATATATATATATATATATATATATATATATA
>BMAV01000793.1:74117-122111 GCA_019973955.1 Trichonephila inaurata madagascariensis
TCATAAATAAAAAGCAGGAAACCAATGGATGTGTTAATCAGAGAATCCAAATAACCAAAAATTAAACTGACGAAACCTCAATGAAACTCAATTAGAAAATTTCTATCGCAAGGAGTGGACAGAGGAAGCCGAACACGCCGATTTGCTGATTGTTCTTTACTTCGTTGCTGTCGACAGGTTTAAATGAAAACCCCACAAACTAATACGAATCATTGGATTATTATTTGGAGCTACCGTGCGGAGGAGCGTAATTCCTGCAATTTCTGCCCGAACTGTCGACTTAATTGACATTCTGCAATCGAAGCTCTTTTAATGGAAGTGTCGGAAACAATTTTGTGACCAATTTGCAAGTAGATACCGAATCATTGATTTCGAAGGTCCGCGCCACCAATCGGATTTGGGTACTCATTTGAGTTGGGTGTCACTAATGTCGAGTTTGGACGACTCGATGATTCTTTGGGTGGTTTCTGAGGTGGCAGGGAAGTTAATTTTATGGTTCTGTTAGAATTAATTTCGTGTGGGAGAGAGAATAATAAAAATGCGCTTGATGAAATGAATAGGATTTGATCTTGATTTGCATTTTGATTATAAAACAGGAAATTAAACGAAGTAAAAACAGAAATAATTAAGGGAATAATTTATGGATTCAAAGAAAATTCAACACATTCCTCCATTTTATGTAGTACATAAAATAGATGCATGAAATCTTGGATTTTATTCCCAATTTTTTTGTTCATTTCGAGTATAACGTAAGGAATATTGTATAGATCGTCTATTTTTGGAGATAATTAGTCGAATACGCAAACATGAATTTAATGTAATTTTTAATTTTTAAGCTTAGAATATTTGAAATCATTAAAAGAAATTAAAAAGAAGGCTCTCATAACAAAATAATATTAAGGCTTTCGATGCACACATGAAAAACAGAAACATAATGCTTTAATATGCTTTTACACTATCATTCAACTAATATTTGCCAGCTGGGTGGCGTAGTTGGTTTGTTGCTGGCTCTATACGCCTAAGATCGCGAGTTTGACCCCTGCCTAAGTTGGTGGATTTTCATGATGCAGAAAACCGACAGGGGCCAAGTCACATGATTATGAAGCATGTAAAAAACCATTGAGTGCCTGTTTGGCTTGAACCTAAGAAATTAAAGACTCAAGTATAGGTTTCGCATCGCCAGAGCTTACGTGCCTTCCTCTGGGGAGGAAACTGGGCATCAAAATTACTTGCGATGATTGGTATCCGCCTATATGGTGCCACACTAAAAAGCGATATCAGCTCCAGGGAATGCACTAGGTCTGCAATGGCAAAACAACAATCCTTACCCAATTAAAAATAAAAAAAATATTTCTGCCAAAAGAAAAAGTTACTATTAATAATTTAGAAATATTAAACAAAGATAGGAATGTTATGGTAAATTCGTTTGCAGTGCTTTAAAATGTTTGCGATCCTTTACAGTTGGTGGTATAAAATTACAATATGTTTAACTAGTTCTGATTTTTGGAACTTTGTCATACATAAAAACATTTACTCTCATTAAGTACTTCAACTTAATAGCCTTTTATATTAAATTTTACAATTTTCTGAAATGTCTTTCAATGATTCTGATCGCTCTCTCTCTCTCTCTAAGGCACATTATTAGCATTTTGTAGTAATTGATAGAATAGAATCTTGATTTATCCAAAGAGCTTTGCGCATTATGTTTAAAGGCATTTGTTCAAAAATTTAACTGCTATATATTTCCGTTTATAAGCCGTAAACTTTTGAACCTTTAAAGTGAAAGTACAGCAGTCGGCTTAAATGTGAATCCTCTAATCACGGAATGAACCCAGTTTAAGAAAAATCGGGTTTTATTAACATTTTTTGTTATATAAGCACGCATAAGCTAATTTAAAATTTTGACATTTCACTTAATTTGAATGGAAATTTTACTTTTCGATGAGGATGAATATCAAATAAATCCTTCAAAGTCAGCGCCGAGTTTCCGAATAGTTCTTAAAATTCCCATTTACTCATTGGAATATCTGAAGGCATACAATCATCATGCAACGAATTTTTTCTCTGGAGCTTAAAACAGGTCGATGAGCCCTTGCCATAAAGAATTTCCCTTCCCACTTATTTCCTAAAGTATGACAGACACAGGTGTTATACAAGATAACAAATGAATTTAAAAAATGTGTTATCATCAGATAGAATTAATAGAAATAAAGCTATCGTCCTCAACGTTTTAATTTAGCACTGTTCGACTAGAAAGAGTTCCACCGGATTTGCCTACTTGGCAACAATTTTGCCCTTCTAAATGCATGTTTAAAGTTTGAATATTACAGGAACTTTTTTCACAATTAAATTTATGTATGGGTTTCAAATCTTGGGTAAATGTTTAAGACATCAGTTCTTAAACTTTCAATCACCGTGGCTTCCCTTTATGTACCAACTTGACATAGTGGACTCCAACATTTTGAATACTCCTCCTTGACTCCTGACACAAGGATGAGTACTTTAAAGGTTCCACCAGTGCCAGTTTTATCTATTTTGCGCTTGGAGCAGGCGGCCAGGGGTCCGGATAAGCTGGACTTAATCAAGTTTTCTGGTAATAAATTTCGATTCGCCAGTGCCAAGGAGGCCTGTAGATCCTCTGCGCACAGGGCCCGATATTAGCTTAAATTTGCACTGGGTTCCACAATAATCCTAAGACTGTTTCTGCTATTTATGCAAACTTTTTACAACTTTTTTTCCCTAAGAAAGCAATAAACAGCTAAATTTAAAAAACACGTAGTAATAATGGCTATGTATAGTTGCAAACAACAACAAAACAAGTAATATTAAAAAAAATAAGTCAATTCCTACTTAGATCAACAAAGAAAATTTTTATTTTATCTACATTTATTAAATAGTTACGCTTAATATAAATATGTATATACATATGACAGAATCACAACATTAAATGGCAATTCTTTTTTTATTAATTATTATTAAAGTATCATATTGTCATCCAAAACAATCGTGTATATAAAATTTCAGTTCAACTGAATGCTTTAAAACGTGAGAAAAAAGAATCTTTTAAAGTTCTGACACAAGTCCCCAAAAGGGTCGCTAAGTCACCAAAAATGATGCCAACGTGGCTGTAATTGCAATACTTGAAATATAATTAGTTTTAATCAATTAATTTTTATTAATTATAATTAAATTATTGTATTGTTATCCAAAATAATCATGTTTATAAAATTTCAGCTCAATTGAGTTCTTTAAAATATATTTTATTTAGGATTGAAAATTCCACGAAGATAAATAAATAAATATATAGAGGTGGGAGCTAATAGTAGGAATTGACCAACTGAATTAATATTTTGTATAGAAATGCATGTTCTAGTAGATTTTCTTCAATATGGCAATTTAGTGATCTAGTCTAGGTTGGCCCACCTTTCTATTTTTCCTCGAGGCTTTTTAGAGTCTGTACAATAAATGAAAGACCTTCGTGGACCCCCTAGATGGGATCTGGGGACCCATGGAGATCCGCGTGAGTTTAAGAACCACTGTTTTAAGAGAAAACGTACTCTCTTTTTATACAGGGATATTCAAAAGTATACAGTATGCTTCGAGAACATTAGTTGCAATCTAAGGTATTTGACAACGTTCGGAACCGCGATTTTGCAAAAGCTCAAAAATGGATAATTTTCATGATATTTAGTGTCACTTAGATTAGAATACATGTATACAATTGTTTTAAGGACATTTTGACAAAAAAATTAATTAAATACAATATTTTGGCCAAAAAATTAACTTATAATAACCTTTTTTCCAAATGTTCTCCTTTTGTAAAAAATGCTTCTATTGTATTAATATTCTGCCTATATATAGCTCAGACTTCTGTACAGAGACTCAACTATAAATTTTGAAATATATAACTTAGAAGTGGGTTTATCCATATTTTACGACAACAGAGGGGAGCAATTTTAAGAAAAAAACGCCGATAATTATTTCAATGGGTTGTAACTCTGAAAATAATGTGAATTTTTCAAAAATCATAGTTGAGCCTCTGTAAAGAGATTAGAGCTATATACAAGCAAAATATTGTTATAATAGAAGCATTTTTCACAAAAGGAGAACATTTTGAAAAAATATTATACTTAATTTTTTCCCAAAATATTGTATTTAAATAAATGTTTTTTGTCCAAATGTCCTTAATACAACTTTTTACATGTAGTCTAATCCAAGAGACCCTAAATATCATGAAAATTATCCATTTATGCGCTTTTTTAAAATCACGGTTCCGAACGTAGTCGGATACATTAATATTAACTCGAATAATTTGATATTTTCTGTTTGTCATTTTTTTCACATGACCGTGGTTCAAAATTGAAGTTTATTAGCAAAAACACAATTTAATTGTTAAAATCAAGTATCTTCAAACAGATTTAAGATTGATATTAATAACCTTAGCAATATAATTAATATTTTGAATTATAAATAAATAACTTTTTAGATATAAATGACACCTTGAATTGATGTTTCTTAAACATGGAATAAATATTCACTTTTAATATAAAGAAGATTCTAGTTTGAAGTTTATTTTAATGGCATGTTCTTCGCAAATATTATAACTGAAAATGGTGTAGTATTTTTAACCAGAATTTTGGACTAAAAGTTCTCCTTAATTGCAAAACTTTCATCAAATATATCTTTCAAGTCGAGTATAATGATTTCTTTAAGAAGATTTATTCTCATTAAAACTCGTTCGGGGTAATTTGTCCTTAAACCACTCGTAACACTTGCCACTTCAAAGAACATTAGGAAAAAAAAACTTCTTTTACAAACTGTATTATGTTCCAATTTACAGATTAAAATCCTTTTATGTTGGAGATATTAGAAAGGTATTGAAAAATGTAGGAGGAAGTAGGCAAAGAGAATAAAAATTCTTTAATTATAATAATAATGAGGTAAAAATGATGACATTTATACGAAACTTTCTCTGAGCTTTCGTTATGCAAGGAATGTGAACGTACACTTGTGTTGAAAGGTTCAAGTAATTCATATGGAAATTAATCTTGATTCACAGAACAAACTTAATGGAAAAAAAAAGGTTTGCTTTTAAAGTTTATAGAGAGAAGTTTGATAAAATTAAAAGCTTGTTAGATTTAAGCATTAAAACTGCAATGAATATTTGACATATGCTCAAATAATAAATTATTAATCAATTTTCAGAAAGAGAAGAATGTAGAAATACATAAATGGCGTATTTTGAAATTTTATATGAAATTTCAAAAAGAGGATGTAATAAATAAAGTACCAAAATTCCATGTCATGTTATGAATTAAAATACTCGGGTGTTCAACTTATTTATCATTAATTATAATTTAAATTTTAAATATTTTCTTTTATAATCATTAAGAGAATTCTTAGAGGAAATATCGGAAGCATCTTGATGAATTTTACGCGAAGTCCATTATTAATAACTATTAATAGAATACATAAAGACCTCCAACGAGCATGAATCTGTTTAATATTCAAAAAAGGCACTGCATTTATATTTAAAGGAAAATAAATCTCCATATTTTATATATACCATAATTATTTTTTGCATATAAAAAGATTCAAAAAATAGTTTTGCTTCTTTAGGTATACAAGGTATGTTCAAAAAAATATCAGGCCGTCATGTTTCATGAGTGAACTAATGACTCTAGAGATACGTTGCTTGGAACAGGTATGTAAGCAGCCCTTATACGCATGTATTGATTTTTTACCTTCTTGCAAAAAATTGCAAGTCGTTGGAAAACCCGTTGATGACTGAGGAAATGTGAATGATCCCCTTTCGATTATCAGTTTTGACAACATGACAGAAATATTTAAACAACGTAACTCAGTGTTTCTCAAAGTTACAATATACGCGACCCAATATTCAATCATAATTTTCATCGCGCCCCCCTCATACAATAGCTATGTATTGAATTCAATAATACTATTCTTTGACCTTAAAAGTGCGAAACGACTTTAACCTCTTAAGCTCCCCCGCCGTATATAAACTTCTCGCTAAGGCAAAGCGCTTATTTCCTCGGACGTATATATACGTCTTTCCAAAGTACGATCTTTTCCGTGCAGTGCTATTCATAAAATTATTCCTAAGGCTTTGGAATGCAATAAAAGGACCTTGACAGTGTTTGCGAACAATTTACTCATTTCAGATTATTTGCTCTTCTTTATTCCTCCCTCCCCCAATACATCACATACGCTTGCCTACGTGGAAAACGGTTGGCATTAGGAAGCGAATCGCCTAACCTTTAATTGGAAGTTACGAGAAAAATTATTAAGATAAGGGTTAATTTTTGTTTTTAATTACATAAATGATTAGCTCATGGGGTCACTTGTAAAAAAATAAACTTTTACTTAAATTAGGATTGTTAAATTAATTATAAAATACATTGTGTAGCACAGATACATTTATAAGTATAATACATCAGTGTAAAAATGTGTATTTTGTTTTTTATATGTTATGTCAGAATGTATTTTGTTTGTCTACTTTCAGTAAATTAATAATTTTTTAAATAATATTTTGTTTGACTTTTCAATATGCTCGCGCCCCTTTTGTAGAGTTGCCATGCCCCTCGAGAGGGGCGCGCCCCACAGTTTGAAAAACGCTGACGTAACTGAATTCAGTTTAATGTAGAACTTGGCTTATTCTCCAGTTGAAAAAAACCGCAAGATTCAACAGAAGTTATGAGTATCACACAGATAAAAGAGTGATAAATACAACCACTTCAAAGACGGCACATGACTCCCATTTTAACTAAACCTTTTTTAATTATTGGTTGTTTTTTTTTTGTTTCTATCCACCTCTCATAATTCATATAGTTTATTTTCTGTTATAAATTTTTCTATTAATAGTGTCTTACAAGAAACACCTTGTAGATATGATGATAATTGATGTGACAGTTTATAAGAGGGGGAAAAATCAAAACATTAATATCCTTTCAGGTTCTTGCTTTCTTTAGGAAAATACGAGATTTACGACAACGAGGGATTAGAAGATCTCGCCTTTCTCCCACAGGAATGCTTCCTTTGATAAAAACTAGTGGCGCCCCCCCCCCGGGGGCATTAATATATTTTTTTCGGTTTCAGATTCTTCTTCTTGTTGAATCCTTTTTTCCTTTTTTTCCTTGCATTTACGCACTTTTGTTTGGCTTACAGATGCATTTTTTTTATCTTAAGTTAACGAATATTTGTAATAGCTTGGCTAAAAATATAGGGGCATTATGCTAATAAAACTATCTGTTATATCTAAACGTAAATACTTGTTTATTATGTCCTTTTAAGAAATGGTTGGCTTTCATATTTGGAATTTTTTTCATATTTGGATATTCCCTATTTTTTTCTGAAATCTTTCATCAATACATGCAGTGGTAGTAAAAAGTCTTAAACGCACTATTTGTTTTGCCTAGTTTTTTGTTTGACTAAATTTTTCGTTATGATATTATAGTATTATTTTAATTATATTTATTAATTCTAATGTATTCTCTTACGCTGGTTTCAAATATTTTACTACTTTTTCAATACTACAAATATTTTTCGTAGCACAGCTGCCTGAACGCAAAAATTAAAGTATGTACAGAATAACACAATTTATAGAAAAACATAAGGTAACGGTAACGGTTATACATTTACGTGGAACCTTAGAGAAAGCTCTATTATCCACTCATCATAATAAATTGAACTGAGAAGAATTTGTTGAAGTTACATATATAAAAATAGAAAGCAGTCCACATTAAATGCAGCGCAACAGCGCTGGTGGAGGGATGGGTAGGAAACCACTCTCCCAGTTGATTTAGTTTCTGTTTCGCTTTCATAGGAAAACAAAGAGAAAATGACGTCACATCTCCATGATAGCAAAGTCCGTCTTTTAACCGTCTGCCGCATCTCGAAGGAACGAGGAGAAAGGTGATATATTTCTTTAATAACAAGGATTAAAAGAATAATATTTTTAAGTCCGTTACATGATACCTCTAAGATAAATGCGTGCGGTTATTGAAAGGAAGTTTTAAATAACCACTTGGAAGAAAGTGAAAAAGATTGAGGAGTTTGAAATAAGATCATGAGGGGTGTAGTTGCCACACTAAACGCGATCAAAAACTTACATGGCGTGGGGGGGGGGAATAATTAGAGTGAGTGAAGTCTAGCAAAAGAAAACAACTAGTGTAACAATAAAGCTCATAATTTTTTAATTCGTATCAAGACATTCTCATCCTTTTCAGAGCTGGGAAGTGTTGATACAAGTGATTAAGAACTTCTCTAGGTCTCTTAGAAGAGCTAGGAATAGAATTGACGTAAGCCGGGATTTCCCTGAAATCTGTGGTAACCGGTTGAAGAAATTTTCTGATTATTTTTTGATGAAATCAAAAAGCGCGGCGGAACATTAAGATCTTTATGCAAGACTTCGTTCCTGACAAACCAAGGTGCGTTGCTGCTCTACGCAGTTGAATGTTTTGAAAAGTGTGCAATCTTTTCAGGTGAGTATATGCAGCCCCTGCCCAGATGGGAGAAGCGTACAGCATGATGGGGCGAAGAATGGCTTTATATAATAGAACCTTGTGCGTTAATGCGAGCTTGCTCTTACGAGAAATCAAGCGATTTAGAGTGCTTCTCATTCCAGCCGCCTTTTGGTGGGCGGAACGGATATGTTTAGCAAAGTTTAATTTAGTGTCAAGTATTAAACTTAGGTACTTATATTCAGTAACCCAGGGGACATGCTGATTAAAAATGTTTACATGTGGGAGGTTTCCGATGCACCGCTGTCTCGTAAAGATGATAGAAAAACATATTATTATGTACGTAGTAGAATAACACACAAAATCTCACAAATATATACATTTAGCATGTATTTTAAAAATTACATGTTTGTTACATGTTTGAAGAGCCATATTTTATGGGCCAGCGGTTGTTTACATATGGATCTGAATCTTTTTGGCATGAAATATATCAATTTCACAAGAAGCTCTTTTATGACCTCATAGTTGAAAGAAAATGTCAAAGCTGCAGTTAACTCAAGTTTATTTGAAGGTCTTTTGTTCAAAATATCCTAACCAATTTTATTCCATAGGTTCTTTATGAGTTAAGTTTTGGATACTATCTTGATCAGCTCATTCTATTCTCAATATTGTATTTGAACTATTTCTAGACTACATTTGCACCATGGCGTGGAGCATTATTGTCCTGAAAAATCCGTGACTGATCTTCAAAAAAATCCCTTTGTTAATAGCAATTTTATTTATTATTATTATCCGTATTACTTTGTAATATTCCATGATTTCCTTTACTTTTCATGTTATGAAGTCATCTAGAAACACGAGAAGACATGCAGCCCCATATAATCACTTTCATCGCATGCTTTATTGGGGGCTTCAGATATTGAGGACTGAATTCTTTATGTGTCGTTTTAAGTAGACACTATTTTTGTTAGCTGAAATGTGAGACTGACTTTCTTCACCAAATATTACCTTTTCCAGGGCTTTAACTGTTCATAATGAATGATCATTTGTCCATGCCTGTCAGTTCGTAATGGTTTGGGGCCAGCTTCGAAGTTTCGTATTCCAATTTTCAGCAGTCTTCCTCTCACAATTCATGATTGCACACTCACATTTGATGTCAAATTCCATTATTTCAAAATTAGTGGTAAATTAAGCTATTTCTTTAAAATGAAATCGTGTGGAATACCCTGCCTTCACGTAAATTTGTCTTTCTCGGATCGTCCAGATTGTTTACTGTTTGAAATAGAAATTTTCCCTCTCTTTTTCAGAATATTTTTTAAACGTTCTAACGATAGTAGAAAGTGCACATGGTACTTCAGTAGCTATTTGGTGCACAAAAATAACCTTCTTTATTCAAAAACATTATTTTGTGTCTTCCATTATAACATAGAAAGGAAGGTTTCTCCATAATTCCAATATTATTCACCCACGCGCTTCAAATTGAAATAGACAGCTACTTTCAATACACTAAAACAGTCTGCACATTCTGTTTTCAACTCTTCATCACAACTGCTCTGTAATTGGTTGAGATAATGAAGTATTTAATTGGTTGAGAAAAACAATAACTTATTATTAGAGTTGTCTTGTACTTGTCTTATGTTCTTTTCAAAATATCTTTTAATAAAACTATTTATTTACAAAAAATTCTACAAACTTTTTTGAAATCAGCATGAAAAAATATATTAGAAACAATAACAATAACAATAGTGTAATAATTTCATAACAAAAAATTAAAATGATGTCAAACATGAAAACTGGGCAATAAATTGAGTGTGATTAGAACTTTTGCCGCCCCACTATATGAAAACATTGGTTCAACAGCAACAAATATTTTTGAAGACAAAGCATATTTTAAAAAAATTATTCTTATTTTTATTTCATCAAATTTACTAAAATCGATAGATAACTTTTGAAATTAGATTTATATTTCGAAAAAAGTGTAAGTTAGACGATTTTTTTTTTCAATTTCATAGAAATGAAGGTATCTTTAACAATAGAAAGTTGTATGATGAAACATAAAAGAAGACAAATAATTCAAACATAACATCGAAAAGCATTTTTCAAAAAAAAATGTAAGCTGAAAGTGCATTGTCACTGTTTTAAGAAATCCTTAGTGAATAGAGGAAAAGTTATTCTCTCATCACTGCAATACACCAAGCGACCTTTTATTTACTTTACATATTTGTGAAAATTTAAAATACATTTATCATTCTGAAACATTCAAAAGCACTTATCGCTTTTTATATTTTAGTTGTGAGAAACTAAAATATTTTGAATATCTCAAAGTTTTTAGAACTTTGAAGTGCAAACAACAAACAAATGATTATGAAATTTTGAAAAATTCACTTCTGTATGCATATGTTTATATAATATATGAATTAAATAAAAATGGTACAAAAGAATATCCTACTAAGATTAGATAATAACAAATTTTACAAAAATCTGAGGTATTGAGTTATTAAAATTGCAAATACCAAAAGAGTCATTAGACTACAATGGAGAACTATTATGATTACTAAAATTGTCATAGATTTAGGGCAGTAAAATAGGGTTAAGCATTGCCTTATGGCTCCAACCTTCCCCATCAGTAGAAATTTTCGACATAATAGTAAAACGGAACCCTATTGAAAATTAGATCTATATCTATCAACACGTGGGGAATGAACACAAAACAATAAAAAAAATGAATATTGAAAATAATGTTTTCACAATACAAATGATTACTAAAAGAAAATTTCAAAAACAATTAACAAGAAAAACAAATACAATAAACTTACATATATTAATGCTAACCGAAATTTCTTTAAGACGATATGTCTAATAGTCGGAACTCGCGCGCTAAATGACGTATTGAGTGTTCCTGCAGAGAAACAAAAAACAGAGGCGCCACCTAGATTATCTATATACATACGGGTTTATGAAGAACTTCCTCCAAGGTTTCGGAATGCTGTAATAAAAAGAAACGAAGATGAACTCACAAAAAGGAACATATGAAAGAACATAGAAAATATTCTAATTTTTATTTATGTATTTTACAGGTGTTCTGTAGATAAAATCTTTGTCACACGACATGCATCAGTGTGACAAAAGGGTTCCTGCCACATTACTCAACATGGTACTATCAGCGTTATTGACAGTACGTGTTATCCTTTTCTTGTTATACGTGTCATCAAAAAATTTGGTATTTTTCATATGGCCCAAGTTTTCGTTTTCCCTTTGCGGTGTGATGTAGCAGAACTGCATAGCAGGATTATATGTGCTGATGCCAACGTTGATATTGCCGTGTTGAATACAGTCAGGCAGGAACTGGACTGTCTCATTGATGTATGCCATGTAACCAAGGATTCACATATAGAACACTAGTAAAATATGTAAATAAAACCTGATTTTTTCTGTATTCTTTCACATGTTCCTTTCTGCTGTATTCGTTTCAATTTTCTTACTACAACACTTTGAGACCTTGGAGGGATTTATGAATAACACTGTATATGTGTACACATTCCTTTAAAAATCATTTTGCTCATGAATCTTCTTCAATAAAAACCCCTGTCTTTACTTTTTTTGTTTGTATAATGAAAAATATCGTATATGTTACAAATAAAATAAATCAAACTTTCTATACAAACTCATTTTTTTCCAAGCAGATTTCAGCTGTCTATATACTGATATTATCTAGCATTGAATCGAAACTATGTGTAATTTTCTAAAACTGTTATTCTAGTATTTTCTTCATTTTATCTTTTCTCTAAAGTTAACAATATCGAGCAATGTTCATTCTTGGCTTTGATGGATCACCCTTTTCGAGTGATTAGTTGCGATTCTAAATCCTGGATTCTGTCGTTAAAGTTTTGTTTTTCAAAAGTTACTGCATTTAATACTTGTATGAGAGTAGGTTTTTATTCTTTTAAGTAAAGAGAAAGAGAGAGAGAATTTTTTATTTCACTTTATGTAACAATATGCACTAATTATACGATTATTGTTTCAGTTGTGGAACTTTTCTCTGCCCTCGTGGTTTTGTAATATTTTATAAAAGATTTAACTTTGCTTCTTACTATGGAAAAAATAACTGGAAACAGCGGTATAACTCGAACTATTTGACAGTCTTCTATGGTTCTTTACCCACCACCTGGACTCGAGAGGGTTCCAAGATATATGAAAAATAAACTACTCACAGTTAATTTAGATTTCAATATAAATCAAAATATGAAATATGATCTTTGAAATTATTTTTAATATAGTATTTATTAAAGTTGGAAATTATTCTTTTTCATATCCTATTATCACATCCCTTTTGTTTTAATAAATTATATGACTCTAATTCTTCTCTTTATTTTAACTTCCGATATTTGATCATTTGGTATTATAAGTTTTGCTGCATCATTTTGGTAATGAAGTTGGCTGTTAGAATTCAAATTGATATAGACCTGTAATAGAAAAAGCTGTTGCTTTTACTAATTGATTAACTTATATGTTTGATAGCAAATATTTTATAGAATATTCTTACGTGTAAATATATGTACTTGCTTGTTACGCCCCATATATAATTAAAAAGTTTGTTTTATTTTGAAATGAGTATTTGCACCATATTTTGAACACTGAACCACCGAAACAAGAACGACAAATCGATAACTTACCATTTTAGAGAAATATAAAATATGTGAGTACAAAGCATTGTACTAAAGTAATAAACATTTAAATAAAAAAAATAAACAGAAATGAAAGATAATATAATACAAACCAACTTCCTTTTTCTTATTTTAAGTTTATTTATTGCAAACTTTGCTATCATAGAGTTTAAAATACTCTATAAACACTAGCCACAGAATAGTACAAGAAATTGTTATTGCCATACCTAATAAAATATTCTAAGCTTTTTTTTCAATCAATCAATCAGTTTTTAGGATCGATGGCACTTAAAATACTGGCGAGTAAATGTATTGTTTATGTAATCATAAATTATTAAGAAATGTACATAAAAATAGATATAAAATTATTTTCTTTGAGGCTGAAAACTCTGCAATGGCATATTTTTGTTCGCTTGTCGGGTATATAAAGCACGAGAAAACGTAAGCTCTGTTTATTGAGTATATAATCAAAATGTCAGAAAATATTTTGATTCTTTGATATATTTAAAAGTTAGATGGAAATAAAAAATCTTAAGATGTTTTCTAAAATATTAGCATTTATTTTAATCATAGCTCATTTATTTGACAGGCACCAAAGTAAATTAATGGTAAATCTTCCTTTTAGAGGATATTTCTTAAAAAGGATGGATAAATAATTTTTTTATCGTTATCATTGAAGTCTTAAAGCACATCAAAAATATTTTTTTTATCCAAAACCCAGTTTCATTTCTTTTTATTTAAAACTTTGTTATTAGTTATTTTTTGCGTTGCATACATGCGTTAGAAGAAATTTTCCTTTAAAAAGTAACTTAATATGCTGACAAGGGTGCAGAACTTTTTGATCCAAAATATTAGTATAATTATGTTTCCGATGGCATCACTAGTAAGTTACGGTTAAAATTTACAGATTTAAAACATGATATGAGGTTGGACATCTGACAATACCACAAGCTTGAAGTATTAGTGATTTTGTATGGGCATCACATAATATTTTTCGTATGAAAATATCGAGGTTTGAGCTGAATAAGTATAATTTGCGAGAATTTTAATTTACTCTTTAATTTGAACAGACAGTTGGAGAGCATCAATTGCATGTAAAAGCATATGGTGAAGCTGCTTTGAGTAAGAGAAGTTGATGTAAATGGTTTTAAAAGTTTAAAAAAACGGTGAGTTTGATGTTGAAGACAAAGAACGTTGTGCGAAAAATTATTGGAGGAAGTTTCGTGCCAAAAGCAAGAAGAACTCATTGTTACATTAGAAGTGTCTCAACAAGCAATGTCACTTCGTTTGAAATCGTTGTGAATGATTCGTAATCAAGAAAACTAGGTTCTATATGAGGTAAAGCCGATAAATGTTGAATGCTGACATTTTTGCACATCTGAAATGCTGCTTGTCACTTTTAAACGAAAGAGGGTTTTGCATCTTATGGCCACTGGAGATGACAAATAGAGCCACTACGATAATACAAAACGGGGCAATCTTAGGAACTACGTGGTCATGCATCGACAGTCGAATATTCAAGGAAAGAAACTCATGTTGTGTATTTCGTGGGATCAGCTTGTCGTTACATATTATAAATTACACAGGCCAAACGAAACCCCATTATTGGGGCTTGCTATAGAAAATTAATAAGAATCCGCCTAGCACTACTACCCCAAACACGATAAAATTATTTTCTCCAGCTCATGCTCTTCCACAAGTTGCAGCACACCTGTTAAGACCTACTCAGAAATACTCAATTGGAAAGTCCTACTCCACCCAACGTTTTCATCAGATATTATCCCTCCCCATTATCCCTTGTTTTAATCAATGGAACGAAGGTTGTCTCAACAGCACTTCACATCACATGAAGATACCCAAAAAATGGGTTTACTCAAAGATACCACAACAAGCCTGAAAGATACAAGTGTTCTACCGATCCGCATGCTACCAGAAAAAGTATATTAGATATTTTATATAATTTCGGAATACCTTTTATTAATTATTACAATTAATTAAACGATAAAGTTTTTTAAATGAAAATACAGTCAGAATTTAACTGTGCAATGATTAAACAATTGAATTTATGTTAACGATACCGATGCTTTAACTGGATTGCAGTTATGAATTATGCTGTATCAATCAAAATTCGGATATAATCTATATGATAAATCCTTTTCTGTTTTTACATGTATTATATGTGAAGACTGTAAGCTTATATTTAACTATTTTTTAAAGCTCGTGACTTTATTCACTCTCATACTATTGTCTTATATACACTATTAAATAGAGGCATTAGTATGAATTTTATTTAGCAGAAATGATCTCTTGAGCATGTTTTGGCATTAATTCTCCTTCTTGATTTCATCACCGTGAAACACATTTTTATATCAATAGTTATCATGCGTTCTTTTATCGTGCAGTTCATCTAATCAAAACGATTCTTCAAAATACTCCTCAAGTTCTGAAAGCTATTTAAGTGTGGTGAATTTCTATTTCAATTAAGCACATTAGTTCGATTTTCCAGAATGAAAGTCTTGACCATTTTTAAATTTTGACAAAAGGTCAAGTCCTGCTGAAATGTCCAGGGAAAATTTTTCATTGTGGAATAATCCCGCATTTCAATTTCTAATACATGGATATATTCATCATGCCTTAGAGAGGAATTAAGTTTAAAGTGTCTTTGTCATGAAAAATCTCCAAACATGTATTTCAGGAGTTAGGGCCGCTTTCAGGCTTAGACATGCAAGGCACGTGCCTAGGGCGCAAAAAATTGAAGAGCGGAAAAAGAGAAAAAAAGGATATTATAGCGAATGTACCATCGCTACGATGCTCTCAACACAATATTTTAGATATTCAGAAACCTTCATGAAAAGGAGCAAGAAGAAAATAGCGAAATTCCTGGCTCTAAGCTACCCCAAAGAACGAAAAACACTTTGTGCAAGAATGTCAATGTGAGTCAAAATATATATGAAGTTGGAGAGACTACTACTGTGGAGATTGAAAAGCTTAACAGTTTGATGCTGCTATGCACTCAAAATGATATTACAATTCAAATTGATTGCAACGAAGTCATTAACGATATTACAATGACCAAAGCTAGAAGAAAACCTTTGTGGTTCAAATGCAATGACAGTGACTCATAAAGAATAAGGATGTCAAAAAGTAAAAGATAGTTAAGCGATAAGGAATAAAAAAAGTTGATAATTAAGAAGCTGAAAACAGTTTTTCAGTAATTTATTCTCTATAAGGTAATTGCAAATGATTTCATTAATGTACTGTACTAATTTATAAAAGGGTTATCGGTGGGTCTTGATGCCGTAAGGTAAGAAAAGAACATGAGTTGCCAAACCATGCCACTATCCTTTTCTTAGGGCTGCCAGTTGCCAGTCTTAAGACACGGTGGGCCCATCGGTGGTGGATAATGGGAAGACTCCCCCTCCTCCCCCACCAAAAAAGAACAAAGAAAAGGTAAAGAGTAAGATAATTTGGGGAAATTTCATCTCGAACCAAAACTGACATGGAAAGAACTGAAGGAAGGGAAATGCTCTGGAAATAACGAGGGGCGTACCAATTTGAAGTGGCTAGGGCCACGGGGAGGTTAAAACGGCCCTGTCAAGTGTACCGGAATGTTCGTTGGACATGATCAGGTCTTAAAGGTCGAATAACACCTCACCTCACTACATTTCCTTTGTAACTCTGCACAAATATATAAGTTTTCTATTAGAAACTTAATTCGAGCCGACCATGAATCATATTTTTTGGCGCATTATAAACGTTTTTCCTTCATTCAGAAGTTAATTCCTTTAGTATTTTTGCCTTCTGGGTGGTTTTCAGAGTCTAAGGTGTACATTTAAACTACCAGCATCAAGATCCTTTGCTAATAAACCTCTTCTATGATGTGACCTTATTCCCTATGGATTAACTTTACTATTAGAATTTCATTAATTCTTGGAGTAGTTTTTTGTTTGTGGACCCATTTTCCTCTTCACTTGGAAGATGAAGATCCAGATTCTTTAAATGTTTCCAAAATTCTCGATATACTTGATTTCTCAACACCAATTGCTCAGGCGATATCTGTCAGTGTCACAGAAATGTAATTTAGTTGAAATAATATTTGTACACTTCATTTCAGAGTGATGGGCAGTATTAAGCAAATGAATGTAGAGTTAAACAAAGTACAAAAAACATTTTCGTGTTGAATTCTAAGGCTCTCAAGTGAAGCTAAACTAGTTAAACAACTTTGGCATCGTCAAGGTCAAACAGTCATATAACCTTTAAGGAGAAAAAAACTGGTTTCAGCTGGTTTGCAAAAAATTTAAAAAAAAAAAAAAAAAATTAAAATAATAATAATAATAAAAACTAATAAAATAAATAAATCTCTATATAGTTCTGATTAATATTCACAACATAGTATTTATTATTTTTTCTATTTTGTACAGAAATAACTAATGAAAAATATATTAATACTTGGGCTTCAAAACATTATACTGTGCTAAAATGTTAAAAAACAAATATAAACACATTATACTATCTCACGTGGGGATTAAAAACAACTTGATGACCAATGCAGCATTTTAATTTGTATTTAGAAATAAATATGTATGTGTAAAATGTTGCCATATTTTGAATTGTTTAATTTCTGTTAACTTGAACATTAAATTAATGAAAATTGTAAAAATTTGAATTAAAATTTGATTTATTTTGTAATATTCCATAACTCCAAAGTTTTTTTTTTCTTTCTTTCATTATTTTTATTCATTATAAATCAAAATAACAGGGATTTATGAAGATAATGAAACAGGAATTAAGGTATTCTTTTATTACTTCAAAAGAAGAAACAGTTAATTAAAAAGCAAAATCGTGAAAAAAAAAAGTGTTTTTGAATCTTTTATAAAAGAAAAATTGGATTTGCTTCATTATTGTTCAAATATTTTTGTTGAATAAAATCCAATTATATTAAAATTCATTTCGCTATCTTTCTTGATTCCAAAAACATCTGCTTATTTTCACAGCAAAAAGAAAATTGAGAATTTTTCTTGACGGATTACAGAATTAATATCAGTGCAAAAAAAAAAAGTATCTGTGTTAAAATTAATGCCTCTTTGAATCTGTGGGGATTGAATAGAATCTTGTTACAATTAATTTTCAGGTTTCAATTTGTATAAGATAGAAGATTTTTTGGAACAGAAAACTCCCTCAATGTAAACGAAATGAAGCTATTTTAATAGAAACTTTCTCCATAAAAAAATGAAAGATCAATTTAAGACATTTAATTCAGAGAGGCTTATAAATTCATCAAAATTAAATTAACGGACATCAGTATATATTTTAGAGCACTTTGTTTATATTTTCGTTTTATTTCCACCATATTGGTGAAAGGTATACGTATAATACATGGAAATATTTAATTAAAGAAATACTGCAATTAAAGACATTTTTCATTGTTGATCATTTTGAAGTACATATATTGCACAATTATATGGAAATAATTGTTAATTAAGCAAGACTAAAGCAATAATGTAAATTTTAAGCAGATAGCCATGAAATTGTAGATCAGTACAATGAACACGCAATTCAGTAGAAAGGTGATGCGTATGTGTAGTTGTTGCTTATGCCACCTGATCTACAGTAACATCAGATCAAGGTCCACGAAATTAATCGCGGCTAAGGGCTACATATTTACGCCTTTCGTTAGCCTTACCTTTGGGCACCATGTAGGAGACAGTACGGTTTTGCTCGGATCCACCCCAATTTTGAGGGAGAATATCCTGGGGACAGTAAGGGGTCTCCCACCTCTCTTCCCCTTCCACCAACCTCACAAAAGGAATTGTGGCTCGACAGCTATTTAGAGTACCACCATGTCGCGAAGGCACTATACCTTTACAAACATCCATGACTTCTCCGGGATTCGAACCCAAGCCCTACGGCACCGCATTCAAGGTCGCTAATCACTATACCAGATGGGTGGCTGATGCGTATGTAATGTCAGAGACAATAAGTCGTAGGCGATGTGAGTGCACGCAAAACGCGTGCGGTTGGGGAGCGCGGCTCAAGTCTACAATAAAAGGAAGAACAGAAATGCAATTAAAGACATTCGCTGCAAGTGCAAGTAAGTTCTTTCATGATGGTACGAGGGTGTACGTTACAACACTGGCACAAGGTGTGGTAAGATAAAAGCTACAATACGTGAAATAGCAAACAAACACGTAATTGTCCCACGATCATGTAATCTTGCTTCACAATCGTACCCTTCGTTCTGCGAAAGCCTTCATTCTACCGATGAGATCTTCATAAATTCTATTTGCCGTCTGCACTTTGGCTCAGCTGAATCCCTAAGAAGCAGGTGATACCCTGTTATTCGTTGTAACCAGAATACTTCATTCATTTTGATTATGCTACAACGTTCTAAGTTGTCTAATTGGTCTTCAGGGAACTAACACAACGAGAAAAATATATTCCCACCTCCATTCTCAATTAATGCCTGTTTTATTCAGTGCTTGTTGTTCAGTAAAAAAATATGTGACAATTGTTACCCAAATTAAAATTCCAATCATTTAATTACTTGGTATAGAGAAATTTACTGGTAAAATTTAGGGATAATCAGATCGATTTTTAGGGACTCTAGTTTTCTTAAGTATATCAACTTAAATATGTTTAATCAGAACAAACAGTACTTATCACTCATTAATATATTTTAAGTAATTTTAATTTAATAAAATTAATTCTTGAATATACCGAAACTTCTCGACCATTTTCTAGCGTTTTGTTACTGAAAATTGGGTGAGGTTTCGAATCGAAGGGAAAACATTTGCTGGATGGAGCAAATTGATATTTCACCCCTCTCAAGAGGAAAATTTAACCATCCGTTCTAGCCCAGTGTTTCTCAAACTGTGGCGCGCAACACCCTAGGGGGCGTGATAACTCTACAAGGGGACGCGAGCATATTGAAAACTCAAAAACAAAAGATTATTAAAAAATTAATTAATTTACTGAAAGTAAACAAACAAAATACATTTTTACATAATAAAAAATAAAATACACATTTACACTGATGTAATGTACTTATAAATGTATCACAGTACTGGACAATGTATTTTATAATTAATTTAACAATACTAAGTAAAGAACAAGTTTAATAATTACCTGTGACTCCATGGGCTTGTCATATATAAAATTTATACAAAAATTAACTCTTATCTCGATCATTTGTACGGTTTATAATTAATGCCTTAACTTCCGATTAAAAAATACGCGTTTCGCTTCCCAATACTTCCGTTTTCCACGTAGGTGTGTGTATGTGATGCATTTAGGGGGAGGAAGAAAATGAATAAATAAACAAATTCTCTTAAATAAGTAAATCTTTCGCAAACATGCCACGGTCCTTTTATTGCATTCCAAAGCCTAAAAAATAATTTTATGGATAGCAGTGCACAGAAATTATTGTACTTCGGAAAGACGTATATATACGTCCGGGCAATTAACGCTTTGGTTGAGCGAAACGTTTATATACGCCGGTGGCACTCAAAAGTTTAAAGCGGTATTGTAGCTGTAGCGTGTTGAAGTACAGTACTATAGAATTCAATAGATTATTATGGTATGGAAGGGGGCGCGATGAAAATTGTGATTGAATATTGGGTCGCAAGTATCGAAAGTTTGAGAAGCACTGTTCTAGACACTTGTATCAATGACTTATCCCTTTCCACAATTTATCTCCTGTATTGAGTCTATATATCCTAAACATCGTTTTCGGTTAGTATTTAGAATTTTTTTTTTTTGTACAAAATTTCTTTTAATCACCTCAACATCAAAGATATCGATAATAGCATCAAGACGATTTCATTCTGACATAAACATGAAATGAGAGACAATTTTATATGTAGAAAAACAAAAACGGAAACAGAGCTGTAGCCACAGGAAATTTGACTCGGATGAAACAAATATACCTCGATAACGTAAACAAAATGAGGTAATTTTCGTTTATAAATGTTCAACTTCTAATACATTCTTCAAAAACGTTCTTTAAAAAAAATGGTGCATAACAAATGCATTGGACACCGTGTAGGAAAATGGCGACGCCAGCACCACTTCATAAGTCAGCTGTGTGACGATGGAAGTTTAGAATCATTTGCAAAACATACGATACTGACGGTTAGAGTAATTACAGGTTCAAGTACGTATTTAAAAGTTTTTAGTGCTGATAAAATAAATTAGTCATAAACTTCCTTTTATTTCTCATTAGAGGAATCCCTTTTTTAAATAAAAAATTTTTCTTAATTATCGGATATCGATGAACATTTTGCAGAATTTATTTTTTCTCAAAAATGTGTATAGAACTAGGGATGTGGCTTAGAATAGATAGCGGCATAGATTCGAGTAAATACGGTATTTGGTTAATTAATGCACATTATTACGTGAAGGAAAAAAATCTAAGATCAATTATTTGCTTAAGTTTATATCAGTTTTTTTTTTTTCTTCTAAGTTCAACTTTAGTAGATATTTTACAAATGCAAAAATTTAAGGGAATCAATCAATCAAGAGTCAGTCAGATCAGAAAATTTAGAATAAAAACTAAAAACATACAACGCATTTTATATGAACATAAATGCTTTGTTCTTTTTCAAAGTAATAATGAACTAAGATATATTTAACGTTAAAAATAAAACAGTACAAGCAAATTACATTTTGCAAGAGAGAGAGAGAGCAGCAACACATTACTCAGTAAGTCGTATTTAACGCCAAAAAGGGAAAAACTAAGGCATTAGATTTCATAAACACATCTTTAAGAAAGTTTGGAATGTTTAAATTGTTGAGTTAAGCCATTAACGTTTATAATTGCTGCCAGTTTCATCAAAAATTTACTTTTTTATGTATAAAATTCGCATTTATATAAAAGAAAAAATATAAACAAAATAATCATAAATTTAAGAAAGAACATTTAAAACCCATCTATATTCATTAATATTCAAAAATAATTAAAAACGCAATTCCATGGATATATATCTGAGCTGTGCGAACGATTAAAACCATCATTTATTGAAAAAGTTTAACCGAACGGGATAAAAATAAAAACATCATGAAATAATTACCTGTTTTGTACGATCAAAAAGTACACGAAAATTAGAAGCGTATTCATCTCATATATTATTGTACAATAGAGAAAAGAAGAGTTCTAGCTACGCCAAAAAAAAAGCAGCCAAAACATGAACCTACTTATTAATGTTCTGCTTCCTGAAATTGATTATAACTTAATGGATAAACGTAATCGATGAGTTAAACTCTGAACTTTTTCCGATTCGTAAAGCGTTTTATTGGGTTAGCTTTATCGACTTGAACTAGTGAGTACATTTCAACTGAGTGGTAAAGGAACATTTTGCTCTCAAAAACGTGTTTTCGCGTGCAGTTAATATTAATCGTTCTCTCAGCATATTTATCGGATTTCGGGCGACATGACAAAGGCATAATATAATAACTACTGGCGATTTATTTGCTGATGCATAAAATTTCATATTTATTTTTCAGACTTTCAGAAGCATTTGTGTCTCAGATCTGCATATGAGACACATACATTTTGTGTCGAAGGAAACATTTGGATTGTATGTTTACATTGAAGTATAAAGTATAGTTTTTTTTCTGTCAGTGTAGGTTATTTCATTAAATATTCCGCGTGAAAATATGGACAGTTGCTTTTTGTTTAAACATTCATTTAGGAACGAAGATATTTTGGATAATAGTAAAGTTTGTTTTTTATTCAGTTAACAGTAATTGTTTTAAAATGATACAATAATAACAAATTTGACGTTGTAGTTGCGGTGCTTTCGTGTGGAAATATGGTGCAAATAATTAATTCGAAATAGACCAAACTTTTGATTTATGTAACAAACAAAACGAGTATTTAAAAGTAAGAACATTACAAAATCTTTTCAATCTAAATCTAAATCAAACATGAAAAGCAACAGTTTTTCCTATTACGTAGCAAAAAAAAAAAAAAAAATATCAAATTCGAATTCTAACAGTTATTCAAAGAATTCACACATCGGATTCATTACAAAAAATATATGCCAACTTTTGCAACAAAACTTATAATACCAAAGGATTAAATACCAATAAATAAAATAAACAGTAAAAAAAAATTAGAGTTACAATGATTATTAAATCAAAGAAGATAATAGTATGAAAAAATAAAATAAGTTCCAACGTTAATAGATATATTAAAAGTACCGGGGTTGATTCAAAAATAGTGTGGCTAATTTCAAAGCATCATAATTTTTTTTCGAATTAAGTTATTTACATGAAATTTTCAATGTGGTCTCCTTTGGTATAGTATATTTTGCGTTAACGTTTTCACCACGCCAAAAAAGGTTTTTTGACAATTTGGGGGGGGGGGGCTTTTTTTTCCAGCTTCCCCTTTGATTTCTTTTTGAAGCCCTTTTTTGGAGTGTTCTTACTTTACATCTGTTTAATTGTTTTTTAAGTATCCCCATAAGAAATAATCGCAATGAACACAGTCAGGGATGATGATAGCCATTTCTCAGGAGGCAGAAAATTTATTTTTTAATCTTTCAGCCATTTTATAGATAATTTTGCAGTATGATTTGGTGTAGAATCTTGGTTCAAAACAAAGTTTCCTGGGGATAAAGACTACTTTTTTGATCAAGTGTTTCAAAACTTTATTCTGACAGTATTTAGTATCAATTTTAGCCTCTGATTCTACAGAAAAAATGGCTTTGTTAAGCCTTGAGAGGACATTCCTATCCATATCATAACATCTGATGTCTAACTTTCATTTTGCAAAACAGCTGCATGTTTTCAACGTTTTTTACGTTAAATATATTGTGTCTTTGTTTTGCCAGTTGTGAATGACAGATGAAACAGCGCGTCATCCGAAGTTATCTATGCTTTGTATCTACCTTTGCGTAACAATAAATATAGAAACCAAGAACATTTTCTTCATTTTTCTACGGTCTTAACAGACAGATATATTCATTTTCTTATAGCCAATTTTCTTTATCTCATGACACATTGTCGATTGCGATACATATAGTTTCTTTGCTGAATTTCTTTGAGGCAGTGAATTTTCTACAGCGATAAGTCTTTTCAGCTTCTTTTTTTCTTTTTCCTTAAGGAATTTCTTTCATCCAATTTTTTCCTAGAGCTTTTGATTGCCAGCAAAATGTATTTTCCAGTTTTCCGATGCCTTATTTATAACCGAATTTGAGCAAACATACTTCAAAAGCCTTAAAATTTCGTTTCGGGTTTGAGGATCTAATTTCGGAGCCATAATCTACTCCCACTAATAAATATAGTTAGCTTGGTAATTTAAATGTTTCATTTTTAAAATATAACTAGCAGCAAAGTGATCAAAATTTACCATTCACAGTTATAATCTTTAAAAATTGATCACACTAATTTTGAATCAACCGGTAATTTCAAGGAACAGTTATTTCATATTTACACATTACATTTTTCCATCTATATTCAAATTTAAATCAATTAAGTAGTTTTTCTTTTCTTTATATATATTGCGACCTCTTAGAGTCCAAATGGAGGGGAAACACAGCCATAGTAGACTGTCAAATAGCTTGAGTTATCGATATTTTCCATTACTTTTTCTCCAACAGAGTTAAATTCACAGGCATGTGTTCAATTTATAACGAAAAACAAGCTGCCTGGGGGGTGCAAATACAGTATTTGCAGCTTAAATCAGTTGTAAAAAAACACATCTTGCATTTGTTATTAACAAATTAATGATATTTAAATTCTTTTTATATATTACTTACTTATACTTATTTTAAAAATTTTAAGAGGATTAACGGAACAAATTCTGAAAGGGGGATGGTCTAGTTTTGGTCTTAACGGGTGGAAGAAGCTGCTAAAAGTTTGAAAATGTGAGATCTATAGTTTGTGCAAATTTCATTTCTTCTCGTCACTGATATAAATTGTGAATGCTGTTTTGATCCATAAAATATTTATTAACATAAACAATCTGTAATACTTATTTTATGAGCTCAAGTTTCAAAAAACTGTTTTTTTTAAAAAAATTATTTTTTAAAACACTTGGAATTTTTTCAGCTTAAATTAACAAAATGGCATCTATATTGACACGAATATTTATGATGTACTTAAAATTTGGTGAAAAGGCTTGTCTTTGGATTATTCTATCATTTCTTTTACTTGTGACTCGGACCTCTTTTATGTTAATCTCGTTAATTACCTCTTAATAATAAAGTTTAGTTAATTATTTTTTGAGAATGTTGCACGAGCGTTACAATTAAATGAAAAGCTTGCTTTCATGTATCAACATCCATATTCTATTTACAACTTTCAATTTTTTTGTAATACTCATAGTCTGTTTATACCTTTTAATGAGTGACTAACAATAATATTAAGTTTTGATGATGTCACTGTTATTGACTTAGTATATTTGACCAACAGCTTTAAAAACACTTGATTTTACCTAAACAACAAAACCATGTAAACATGATTTATTATGAACTACAGCTTTGCTTTGGATATGCCTTTAAAAGTAATTAGTAATGATTCGATGCCTTTTCATTTATTTATTTTTTCCACACAAATTTAGAATTAACATATTGGTGTTTATAAACATTTGAAAATCACTATATATTTCAATATTCAATCAAAATATTTATCCTATTTCATTCTGAAATTCTATTTCGGATAATTACAGAAGTTATTTTATATAATTTTTAACTTCCAAGCAATAAAAAAAGGAAAATAGACGACTTAAAATTGTTTTACACACCTTATTACTTCTACAAATAAAAGGAATTATTTTGGTAAATACTTTGTTAAATTTATTATGAAGGTTAAGTAAATTTATACAAGGAATAAAAAGATTAACCGTAAGCAATATACACAACATAACTTATAACACATACATAAAATGAACTCACAGATAGGCGTTTGAAGTATGATTTTTCAAATGCATAGGCACAAAATAAAACTTTATGTCAATAACAAAGGAAAAACAGTTATTTTCCAAAAAATTCATTCGTTTTATATAAATCGTTGTTCTTGTGATTCTGCATGATTGTATATTGTTGGTATATTTTGTATATCTTTTAGATATTTGAGAAACTTAAATATCCAAATGAAAAAACTTAACAAATAGTCTTGAAATGTTGAAAAATGCAACAATTTCATGATTTGATTAATGCCTTTCTGCAATAGATTTAATGAAAAGAGTTCCATTTATGCTGCATTGTTTATTTCTGAAATAAAATAAATTTTATTTCTTTTTTCACTTTATTAGTACATTCTTCATTGTTTAAGGAGTGATAGTATCTGGTGTCTAATAAAACAAATCCCCTCCATCCTATACACAAACCTATCCTAAAACACATTCTTCTTTCTTCTTTATCTTTTCTGTATATAAGATACCGAAGTACTCGATCTTGGCTTTGATGGATCACCTTTTCGAATCGGTGTAGTTAAGAATTTCTGTCTGTTCTAAGATTTTATCATTTAACTCTTGTTTTTTCAAAAGAATTATTACTTTAAATTTTTTATAGAAAAATATTTTTCTTCTTTATACGCTACCAATAATGTTTAATGTTAATTATATTTTGATTAATTAATATTGATTTCTTTATCTTTCTTTTTTATTGGCATAGTAGCTAAACGTATATGTATTTCGTAAATTGCCTTTAAAATAATAAACACTCTTATAAATCAGTGAAAATTTACAACGATGCGCAACATTGTCTGTCTGAAATTTCAGTACAAATTTGGATCAAAACATGTTCCAGCATGAAACATTTCTTCTAGTAATGCGCTTTACGAGCCGAATGCCCACTATTGCAATTTTGGTGAATGCAATACTCAAAGTAGGTTTTTTGCTTCAGTTTATCAGGACCATCAAAGAGCTACTGACACGAGTTCCGGTCGAATGAGTCGTATTTCTAGTGTATTGGATAACTCCTTAACTCGAGCCCAGTACCACTGAAGACCCGGCGTGTAGGGGCGTGATGCATGTTAAATCTATTGAGAGCTCAAACGTTCTCTCGTTGGTGAGGTGTGGTAGTTAGGAGAGAGGAGTGCCAGCTCAGAAGTCGTCCTCATCATTTAACCATGGCTCAAAATTACTCGCCAAAAGCCCTTTGTGTAGCTGAGCAGTGTGACGTTAATATTTACTCACGCACTAACCCCTTAACTGCCGATTAAAAGTTGCGCTATTTGCTCCCCAGTGCCACTATTTTTCATATAGGAACGCGTATGTGGTGTATTGGGGGCAAAAGAAAAGGCATAAATGAAATAGCAAATGAATAAGCAAATTTTTCTCTGAAATAGGTAAATCCTTCGCAAGCATTGCCAAAGTCTTTTTATTGCATTCAAAGTCTTCGGAATAGTTTTACTCATAGCAGCACAAATAAAAGGATCGTATTTTAGAAAGACTTATTTATCCGTCCATGGTATTTAACTCTCTGGTTGATCTAGACGTATATATATAGCCGGTGGCTCTTAAGGGGTTAATTGACGGATCCTTTTTTTTTTTTTTTTTTTGATATAAATGCTAATAAAACTCAATAAAATCATGGATGCATTATGTGACTTTTTAAGCTAGTAAGACTTCTGTCGTGATATTGAGTAGATCAATAGGTATGATTTGGGATATTTTTTAAAAGAATTTTCAGTGATTCTTACAGGTGACCAATTCGGAAGTATTCCTTCCGAACTCAGTAACGTGACGCACATCCCTGCAATGGGGTGGGGGGGGGCGAGGGTTCTAGAGGGAACAAAGCTTCACTGATGTCAAATACTCATTCCTTCTTAAGTCCGCCTTGGGGCCCAGACCCTGACTTTGCACAAGGGGCCCTAATATTCTCCGTCACAGACCTGGATGAACTTGAACAATTCTAATAAGACAATGCAAAAGAACACAAGAGATAAATTGTAGCTCTTCTTAATGCAGTACCTCCCACTGTGTGACCACTTAAATTCTCCTGATATGAAATTTATTTAGCATATCCGGGGTTAATATTTGCAATGTAATGCAAAAGTGACCTCATTTATCCTGAAGGAGGAAGGTTCGTTCTGGGTACCTTCCGTTCCGCGAACGCAAGTACGTAACCAATCACGCCAAAACGATCGTCAACGCGTGGTGTTGGTACTAGTTCATATAGATATCACACCGCCACATACTCCCCCGCCAGTGTTTCGGCGAATAGGCGAACAACGATACCATATTCGTGGCGAGTATGTAAGCAGTTGCGTCACTTGGTGGGTTGCGTCATTCGTGCGAGACGGCTTTGAGAATTGCGTCATTTGTGTGAGACGACTTGAGAATTGCGTCATTTGTGTGATGGTTTGATTGCGTCATTTGTGTGAGACGACTTTTGAGAATTCCGACAATGTTTAACTTCTTAGTTGCTTGTGCGGTGGATAGATGGCGCCACGACTGCGGCGCGTGAAGGGTGCGGTTCCTTTGCACGGCCAGGGTCACCAATGAAGGAGGGAAGGTTCGTTCTGGGTACCTTCCGTTCCGAACGCAAGTACGTAACCAATCACGCCAAAACGATCGTCAACGCGTGGTGTTGGTACTAGTTGATATAGATATCACACCGCCACTATCCCATACTTACAGCAGACTGCTCTGAACGAATTAATGTGTAAATTAACTTCAACATACCTTCACACATCAGAGATATATATTCATAACAAGTCACTTTGGGGTACTTCTTACTCTCACCGGGATCTAGTATGTCATAATAGATGAGCATGCCACTTTTACTGGTACCTTATTGTCACTGGCGTAGCTAGTTCTTAGTGGGCCCCATATCAAAATTTGTTGCACACCTTTTTTGGGGTCCCTTAATATATCGACATTATTTTTTCCCTCACGTATGTTGGGGGCCCCGTATCATTGATACGAGGGTAGCTACGGCCCTTCTTATTGTGTATGAATGTATCACCTTAAAACCCCGGTAAAGAATATTTTCAATAATCAAAATAAACTATTTAATATACAAGTATGAAAATTTCCAATGAATTAATTTCTAAAAAATATGAAAAAAGCTTCTTATATTTACAACAAATGGTATAATAATTATTATTATCAGATTTTATGTTAAAATAGGTGTTGAAAAGCCTTTCCAAAAAACTTTTAAAATTGCAATCCCTATTAAATGAATAAGTAATAAAAACTAAAAAAAAACATCGAATGCAATTTTTCGCCAGTGAATCTAGGAGTTATCGCCCCCCCCCCCTCTGATTAGTGTGTACCTGTTCTTTTAACTTGGGAGTTTTTTAATGTGTTTTGTAAGTTGACGGACTATGCATCCTCTAGCTCTCTTTGCCTCATTTTAACTCTCTGTTCCACTTGAAGACATTTTTTTGAAAGCTAAAATAATACCTTTAAATTAAATGTTGGTAAAGTTCTGGGGAAAAAAACAGAAGCAATGCCATTACATGTAAATTTAAAAAGATCAAAACGTTGCAGTTTAATACAGCGACTTACAACCAGTTAATTCAGTGGCTTACGTTTACACAATGAGCGAAACGATTGCACAAAATTGTTTGAAAAGGAAGGAATGCAGTAACCGTGCGGTTTGCTTACATCGCTTCTATGTTTACGAGTTTACATCCCGCTCTTGAATAGAGGTCGCTATAAAAACATTCAGGATTCACAGATTCTTCAAAGATTTTAACAAAAACAAACTAGTTAAAAAAAATTATTTAATAACAAAATTTACTAACTGAGTACAGCAGCATAACGTACATCCCCGCAACCCCTACATCACAGGTGGGGGGCAGGATTTTAGAGGGCTCATAGCCTACCTGATGCGAAGTACGTATTTCGGTTTGGGGCCAAAAACCTGACTTTGCGGGGAGGGTGTGTAATATTCATTTTACGACACTAAGTAAAGGCTATTACTAAGTGTTCACTAGGTTCAAACCTGGATATAGCGCTAGCCATTCGCTCCAAGTAGTTACACACCTAAAAAGAATACTGACACTTGAAAAAAAAGGTTACAATAATTTTCGCTGGCATGAATTAACATCGCTAAGACACGATGAATTGGGGTTTTAACAGGCGCACAGTGACGCTGGAAGAAGAATGAGGAACTGGTTGGTGTCTTTTTTTGGTCTAGAAGTTGGTGTCTTCTTTTGGTCTAGAAGTTGGCGTCTTTTTTTAGGTGAATCTTTGTGGGTTTTTTAAAAGAATAATCGTTTTTGTGTTATTTAATCAGAAAAATGGTATATTCGTAAGCAATCTTTTTGAAGTTTATTACCCATAGCAACATCAATTAGGATTAGGAATTAAAGTCTTATAATAAAATAAAAATTAAGTTAAATATGATTAATTTGTTAATAACAAATGCAAAATGTGCCGGAATCGAGATCGATTCAAGTGTCTGAACTAACTAAGGGGCAAGCGTGCTAAGTAAATAAAAGAGGAAAAAAAAAAGAAAAGAAAAGAAAGGGCAAATTCGGTTCATTCGAAATTTAAAGTGTGAAAACGTTTGGATTAAAATCATTATTTCAGGAATGCTAAATTAAAAGAAAGATACTGATTTTACTCATACCCCTATTGATTATGTCTCGGAGAAAAGAAGAAGTATGTCAATTTGTTGACAGACATAGTTAGAATGAGAAAAAAAAAATCACTTTCCCTGTTAGATAAGTAATTGGAAATTCAAACATTAAAAAAACGTTCCGCTCAGATCAATCATCTACCGGTCAATCATTGAGGTCAGAAGATCTTCGACGCTTCAATATTTTCACAAAACTGTTAAATTGTTAACGACTAACGTACCCTAAAAACTAGAAGTCTCGATAATTTAATTTTTCAATCATTGGCAAGGAGTCAAAAATGTTCCACATGAGTTCAAATCGAAAATTTTAATGAATATATTGGGTGAAATAGCAGAGAAATGTTTGATATATGTGTGAATGTGAAGCGAGGGTATCAGAAGCTACAAGAAATGGAAAAAATTGGTTCTAAAATAATTCTAACACCATAGAGCTAGACATGCCTTATTTACAAAAGGCAATGTGCAATCGGCATAGAATTAAACGCAAATTTTTTTCGTAAACAAAATTTCCCCAAACTTTGATTAAAATTTCTAACTTCAGAAAATCACTAAATCAATATATTAAACAGTATCAAATGAATTCTATTAAAACCTATATCGGGTAAAACACACATCAGCGTATCTCAAGGACATTGATTTAAACAATAAGAACTTTGTCTTGAGTTGATATTTTTCTTTCGTTCAAATGTAGAGAATTATCCGGAATTCACTTTATAAGTGCCGGCTGGGTGGCGTTGTTGGTTCGTCGCTGGCCCAAGATTGCGAGTTCGACCCAGCCCAATTTGGCGGATTTTCATGATGCAGAAAATCAACAGAGTCCATGTCGCACGGTTATGCAGCATGTAAAAAATCCCTTGAGTGTCTGTTTGGTTTGAGTGCTCTAGGCAAAATTAAATTTCCAGAACAAGTTCGTATCTTCAGAGATCTGGTGCCTCCTTCTGGGGAGGAAACCTAACGCCAAAGTTACTTGCAGCAATTGGTATTGCCTATATGGTGCCGCAAATTAAACAAAAAAAAAAAGATTTTTGCATATCTCACCTAAAAAAACCCCTTATTTGTTAAATTTTAAGTCAGTAGATATAATAGCAGATAAAAAGGATTTTTTTTCTTATAACGCCCCGTAGCTCTTTTGTGGGTCGACTTTTGAAAACACATTCCTTCTGCTCAGCAAAAGTAACACATTGTTACAAATTGTGTGTAATGAACGCTTAAAATAGTGTAAATAATTTATATCTGGATGTGCAATACGTTAATATTACTTTCTGTTGAATTTATTTCATGTTAAAATTGTAATGTTCGCAAGCAGCGCCATTCCTTATATTATAAAGGCGATTCAATAGAAACATTGCGAAATATTGGCAATAGAGCCAGCCAAGTGTTAGCATCATTTTTGGCAACCATGTTGGCAACATGGTGACTGATTGAACGTTGCAGAAGTTGATATACTGTAGTACGCTCTGGTAGGGATCTGCAACAAAAACGAAAACACAAACAACTTCTCCACAAAAATATATATATACATGCCAATTTTCTTTGTGATTGGTTGAATGGTGTTGGAGTGAAGCTAGGTCATATAGTATACGACCATCCAATTCTATATATATAAATTAACATGAAAGGTGAACCTATGCAAACGAAATTTCCCTGTGCCTGGCCACCATGTTGGAAACTTAGTGATTGATTGAACGGTGCAGAAGTAGATATGCTGTAGTGCCCCCTGGTGGGGATCTGCAACAAAGAGGATAGCACAAAAACCTTCTCCCAAAAAAATACATACACAAGCCAATTTTCATAGTGATCGGTTGAAAGGTGCTGGAGTGATGTGTTTTCATATATACAAACAGCCATTTTTATATAAATCGATTTAGTAGCATACATTATTTATTAATCACAATAACATTTATCGTACTATTAAAACATTACTAATGAATTAGAGAAAAATTAGGGAAAACGATAATAATTAACAAATAACCGTTTTACTTCACGGTTATAAATCAAAATGATATGTATCAATAACAAAACAAGGTTTAAATTTCTTATTTTGAATCATATTTTGAGAAAAAACATTTAATTAAAAATGAAATATAATATAAAAAAATTTACCTCCTGGATCATCTCACCTTAAAAACAGATTGTGTTTCATTATTCTCTTTTCAAAAAATTTTTTTTCATGCGAATTCAATTATTTGAAGGATTTTTAGATTTTACTTTTTTGCTTGAGAGACATCTGTTTGTTTCCTCAATAAAAAAAAAAATTTTAAAAAAAATTAATTTTTTTTTTTTTTTAAAAAAAAAAAAAAAATTAAAAAAAATTGAGTTTTTTTTTTTTTTGACAGATTACTAAGTTATTATCAATACAGAAATTTATTCGTACAAAGGATAAGTACTTTATTTTACGCAGTTGTACCGAAATTCGGTTGCAATTAATCTTCAGATATAAATTTGAATCAAAGAGTTAATTTTTCCGAACAATGGGCTCAAGGAATTGCACATTTCGTAAAAATTAAAGAATCTTTTGAGACAAATAATTAATTTTAGAGCAAAAAAAATAAAGATTTCGAAAGAGATCATTCGTTTATGAAACATAACTTATTAGATACATTCAATGATAATATTTTCTTTAATTTTCCTCATTTATTTGAATTTTATCAAATAAATTTAATTAATATGATGTAAGAAAATACAAGATGTTGCTCTTTCAGTATAATAAATATAATTGAAGTGAAATGGTACTAAGAATCTTTGATGTATGCTTTTTTAATTTTAATTATTTGAGCTTGTAAATGTGATTTTATTATGTTCTATTGATTTTAATTTATATACCCAACACAAGTTCATTTTCCTCTGCTAATGCTTTCAAGCAGATAAAAAATGGAAATAAACATCGTCTTAAAGTTCAATAAATAATGACTACCTTCAAGAAGGTATTGTAACGAAATTTATATAAGTAATGCCTTATTTCACATTAGAATAGAGTAAGTAATTTATATGAGGTAGTTTAACACGTTAATATCTCTTTTGTAATTGTTTTAAGATAAAAATTGTAATAATCGCAAGCAACGCCATCCCTTACGTTATAATGGCGATTCAATGAAAAATTGGCAATATAGTCCTCTCATTTTTGATGACCACATTTGGCAACTTGGTGACCCTATGGATGTTTCTGAAAATTCCTAGGGAAATCTATAACATCACGATATGTGATGTAAGCGGATTTTTCGAGAAAGCGCTCGAAGGTAGCCTCGCAGACTATCAATCGCTCTCTGAAACTGAGTCAGCATTACTTCAGTGGTTGAAGAGGACGAGAGGTTACTACGAATAATGATTATCAATGTAGAATTTTGTGAAATAAAGTGATTTAGACTTAGCATATCATTTTGAATTACTTCTGACGTGTATTATCTTCTTTTCAGTTAAGCTTTTAAATTCTTTTACTTAATAAACTGAAGATTATTATATATTTCACCTTTAGAATTCAGAAACAGTGAAATCATGTTGTCCAGTAAAAGTAACTATTCGAGTTCCTTAATAGATTGTTTATGATCCTGGCCTTCTAAAACCTATATTTAAGAGAATTAAGATCAAACCTCATAGCTAACAGATATTTAAACCATTCTTTATTAATGAGATTTGAGGTTTGAGTTAATAGTTTTACACTGATCATGTGAAAAATTTACAGATAATTTATTTTCTTTTTGATAAACAAATTTAAAAATGCTTGAGACAACTTGCAAATTTTTACAGACGAATATTTACATTTGTATATTTTTGCGTTTAACAAGAAACATAAGAGACTATGTATTTAATTCACTGAAGTTTACGCTTAAGCAAAATATGTATGAAGCTAAGAAATCTATGTTATAAAATTGATAAATTTAAATGAGTGTGTTGGTAATGAAAGTCATCCTGTGTGTTTAATACTTAATTTCATTATAAAAGACGTAATAAATACAAAGGATTATTTTCCAATTTTTTAGTGAATGTTAAACATATGAAAAAGTATTTATACTCTAAAATATTCACACAAACGATAACTTCAAGTTTTACTCGTTATGTGAAGTAAAACAACATGTATATTTTGTAATTTATTAAACATTTTGAATCTTATATTTGAAAAGAAATAAGTATAATAAATGTCTGAGATATAATACATTATTTGCACGAAAACTAACAAAATGTATTTTTAAGTATGCTAGTTTTTGTATTAATTATACATATCAGAAGATTTCACGAGGAAATGTACATTTTTTAAGTAAGAATATAGCATTAAAAATATTCCTTCGGTAAAAGTTCCAATAAGTAAACATATATTTATTTTTTAAAAAAAAAAAAAAACTCCAGTGTCTTTGAACAAAAGTTTATTTATTTAAAGTAGTAAACAACCTAAAGTTTTCATTCCAGTGTATGGCTGTAGCAGAATGAAATATTTATGAAGTTTTTCGTTCTGAGAAGAGTGCGTTTGTTATTAAATACATGCTTTTTTCCCTTTTAACAATAAAACAGTTATACTTTTGAAATTTATACTACAATTGATATAATCTGCGATTCTTTCTGCTAATCATTCTTTTAATATTAAAATCAATTTGTATTTCGTAATGATAAAGCAGATGGGAATCTTTTACATTTTATTTTTTTCAGGTATATTTCTAAAACAATATCAAAGGAGATATCCATGAACTTTTATATATTCTGCTTATAACTATTTTATAATTATTATATTTAATGAAGAACCTTAGAAAACATTCAAGATTCATATTTTCAAAAAAAAAATCTTAATCCTTTTGCAATCTAAGGTAATATTAAAATAACATCTTCGATTTCTCTATTCTAGTTTATCGGAATATTGTTTCGCTATGAAAGAATTTTAAGAAAATCTCTTTTATTAGTGATAAAAACAGGAGTTTACTTATTTATTTGTTTCTCAGAAACAACACACACACATATGAAAAAGCAATTAATGTATCTGACTACGTTCGGAACCGAGATTTTAAAACGGTGCATAAATAGATACTTTTCATGATAGTTAGTTTCACTTAGATTAGAATACAAGTAAAAAATTGTTCTAAGGACATTTTGACAAAAAAAAATTATTTAAATACAATATTTCGGCATAAAATTAACTTAAAATAACCTTTTTTCAAAATGTTCTCCTTTTGTGAAAAATGCTTCTATTAAAATAATATTTTACCTGTATATGGCTCAGACATCTTTACAGAGGCTCAATTATGATTTTTGAAAAATTCATATTATTTTCTGAGTTACAACCATTTGAAATAATTATCGGCGTTTTTTTTTCATAAAATTTCTCCCCTCTGTTGTCGTAAAACATGGATAAACCTACTTTTAAGTTATACATTTCAAAAATTCTGGTTGGGCCTCTGTAAAGTGGTCTAAGCTATATGCAGGCAAAATATTATTATAATAGAAGCATTTTTCACAAAAGGAGAATATTTTGAAAAAGTGTCATTCTATGTTCAATTTTTGTCAAAATATTGTACTTACATAATTTTTTTATTGTAATACTATTCTTAAAACAATTTTATATACATTTTCCATTCTAAGTGACACTAAATATCGTAAATATTTTCCATTTATACGCTTTTGCCAAATCACGGTTCCGAACATAGTCGGATACTTTAAGAGCATTTGAACGAAGCAAAAGGAGAAACGATATTTTAAATTTTGTATTGAAAAAGTTACTCAATGGATTTCTCATTCAGAATTGGAATTTAAATATTGGTTGCATGTGAAATGATTGTGTTAAGTCTCGTAGAAGAGAGAGATATGGTTACCAGTACGCGTCGAAATTCGATAGCGGTAGGATTATGACCCATCGAAAGTTCGATTTATCGTACCATGATTTAGCAACTCGCATTGTTCGGAATCCAACAACTGTCAAGTGAATATAGAATCCAAGGATTCGGGAGGATTGTATTGAATGACATAGAACAGCGATACTCTCAACCTGCGGCCTAAGGGGCCTTTTTAAGCGGCCCAGTCATGGAACATTGCTTTCTCTGAGAAATTGACTTATTTTAGAAATTTGTATTAAAAATTTGGTGGGAAATCCTTTTTCAAGAAAGCAAATATATCAATTTAACTTTTTGCTGTTGGTGTCGTATGGGTATGAATTGATTTTCTTTTTTTCTATTTGGAATGGTTACAGTTAGTGATAACAGGCAACAGTGGAGTAGCGACCATTTTATGGGTGGAATTAACTTTTAACTATCGTTCGTACTTTGCAAGCGAAAAATATTCGAAGAAAATATATAGTTTCAAGACGATTGGTAGGTTGACTATTTTGTAGTGAAAAACTGACATGGATAAGAAATTGTTTGATTTGTCACGAAAGTGCTGTACTTAAAAAAATAACAACAAACAGGAATCATTCAATGCCACTTTTCCTCGAAGATCTCTTTCAAGAGGTGATAAAAAGGCATCCTCTTGAATAATCTTTGCAATATCACAGCGGTAACAAAGATATCGCCTGAAGTTTGTTATATTATTGGTAATCAAATGAAAAATGTGTCCAATTATTGATGGAAAAATTGTGAAGGAGTGTTTTTTGAAATCTAACATATGTATGCAGCCCATCAGAAAAAAATGTTGAATACCCCTTGAGTTAGGAAATGGACTTGTTTGCTGCACAATAACTGTTTACGCTCTCCAAGTGAAGGCTTATGGATCAGTTGGTTTTTCTACTCGGTAAACCATTAGTGCGGCTTACTTTAATTCCAGTACAGAGATGCGCAGCAACAGTAGTGTATTCATTGGCCAAACTGGATACAAGAGTAGCATCATGTCGTCTTTTCAGACGAGTTCCTGTTCGACGAGCAACATTATAATGGATATGTCCGTGTCTTCAGTACCGAAATGTTTCTAGTATGTGTGGCCTATTTACATTCTATATCTTCATACAAACCCTGCATCCGATGTGATGTGTGGTATGTAGAAATATTAAGAAAACGACTCGAACATTCTTGTTCTCATAACTTGAGCCTGGTTACTGAGCCGTACATTCGAGACCTTGGAAACGTTTTCTTCGAACAAGATAACGCAAGACTGCAAGTGTTGCCTGTTGTGCCTTGACCTACCTCGACGGCGGTGTGATATCTATTTGAACTAATACCAAAATCACGCGTTGACGATCGTTTTGGCGTGATTGGTTACCTACTTGCGTTCGGAACGGAAGGTACCCAGAACGAACCTTCTCCTTCATATATAATTATAAATATCAAATACTTCCTTATACAGATACAATGTATAAAATACTTCATCAAGAATTTTTGAAATAATATCTCGAAACATTTCGCTTATACAAGCACTCTTTTAGCCACATGATATAAATAAAGAAAATTCTTTCTATTTCAATATTTTAATATCTATATTATGTGTAGAGAATATACAAAACACACGGAATTGCTAGCAGATTTTCTACAATTAATTTTAATTTCCAAGAAATTTTTTTCATCTTTTCAGTTTCTTTTTCAGCTACTATTATTAATTACGCTTGCATTGAAATTGACTCATTATATACCAGTTACTCATATTTATACCATTAACTGAAATATTTATATTAGTATAATTTTCGCACGTAATTAACCCTCCAAGCGGTCTGCACGTAAAATCCTGTCATTCGAGAGATGCCTTTTTTGCCTTCAATAAGATTCTCAAAAGCGGTTACCGCTTTTGAGAATCTTACATGAAGGCAAAAAAAGTACTTGCGGTGCATTTTCGAAGCATTTCTAGAATGGCAAGAGTTTACGTGCAGACCACTTAGAGGGTTAATTAATTAACGAATCCACATTCATTTTTTTTAAAATTCAATCTGAGAACCTTTGAATAAATATTTTTGGCGAAAATAAAATTGATAAGAACTTTCCGTGTATTTAAAACTTCTTTAACCGCCTAAAATATTAATAGAAGCATCAATAAAATAATTAACAGCTTCGCGGACTATTCAAAAGATCACGAAAAGAAAGCGTATTCATCAATTATATGTTATTGTGTAAAACAAAGAAATGAATCATTCTAGATACGCCGTAACAAAAAAAGCAACCAAAACACGAAACCAAATGTTCAACTTCCCGAAATTGATTATAACTTAATGGATTAACAAATCGATACGTTAAACTCTGAACTTTTTCCAATTCGTAAAGCGTTTTATTGGGTTAGCCTTATCGACTTAAACTATAGCAACATATATAGAGTGATTACATTTCAGCGGAGAGGTAGTGGAACATTTTTGCTCTCAAAAACGTGTTTTCGCGTGCAGTTAATATTAATCGTCTTCGTAGCATATTTATCGGATTTTTGGAATAAATGTAGAAAGGCAACAAAGGCATGATATTACGATTCTGGCGGGGATTTATTTACAGCTGCGCAAAATTTTGGATTTATTTTTCAGACTCACCAATATTTTATGTGTTTGCTTTGAAAGTCGCATTTCCGCCTCTGCGACGTATAAATTTGTGTAACAAAAGAAAGTGAGAATCGGCATAAATTTTAACACCAATGTGTGTTTACAATGAAGCATAACACTCTTTTACTTTTGTTGACGAAGGTTATTTTGTTAAATATTGACTGATGAAGTTCGTGCAGTGATTATTTGCTTAAAGATTATGTTTTGAGAAGATATATTGCATAAAGCATGAAACGGTTTTTTAAGTTTATAACTCTTTATTTTATATACTAAGCAAAAGTTTATATTTTTAAAAAGATATAATAATGAAAACGCTTCTTTATTGTTAAACGTATTGCTATTATTTCGGAAAATTGTTTTTAAAAATCTAAAGAAATTATAAGATTTTAATAATTTACTAAATATTTTTGTATAATTTTATGTGGTGGGATCTAGAAAATTAGAGTGTGTGTGTGTTATAAGATGGGTGTGTTTGTCCTTTTGACCTTGGCTCTGTTCTTTTGTCGACTGGGTTTGCGTAGTTGGTTTGTCGCTAGTCTTCTGCACCCAAGATTGCTTTGTTAATATAACATAAGATTTAAAATAAATAAATATAAGATCGAAAAAAATAAATCGGTCCTTGAAATATAAGTCAAAATTTGCGGGTGTACGTTATACACCGGGTATAAAAATGTTAGCTTTAAAAATAAAAAATAAAAGATGAGTATAGGAAAAAAAAAATTAGACTTCTACATAAATAGAAGATCTGTTTATTTAAAAGAATTGGCATTCCTTATGAACTTAAAGGATTGTAGTTCTAAGAGTATACTTTTTTTTAAAAGCTTTGAATATATTTCGAGTAAATGGCTGCAAAATATAAGAGCATTGCGTACGTAAATAAATTATAGTTTGAAAAAATATAAAAAACACAATTTTATAGTTAATCGAACTAAGTTGTAACTTAATCTTTCAGTCGCCAAATCTGGAAATGGGATTTCAAATTAGTCGCCAGATGCGGAATGGTATCTAAAAATGAAAAATCGTTAATACTGATGATCCTGATATGGAGAATGGAGCAAAATAATTAATCTGTTGTATTGTCATTGGTCCTGGACAAGTGAGCAAAATTTTGAATTAATCTGACCTTTTAAAGTGGGAAAAAATTGAGTTCAAAGATTCCTTTACATACAAGTGAAGCTTATAAAAGAGTATTGAAAAGGTTTTCTTTGTAGAAAAAAGGGATGCGCGTTATACGTCGAATATACACAAAAGATAATAATTGCAGCTTGAAGGTATGGGTGAGCGTTATACACGTGGATTTTACGGTAATTTTAAGTTTCACTTAAGACCCGCGAACTAAAATTTTTAGTATGAGTTATGAAGTGAGTTTTTTTCCCCTTTGCCTTTAAAATTATTCATAGCAATGTAAGTGGCTTTTATCGAATAAAAATTGAGACACAAAAAATTTTATTGACGCGTTTGCAATCATTAAAATATGATACTTGTTTCATTTAGTTTACTTGTATGTTGTTTACTTCTAATTTATATCTGCTAAGCAAAGTATCATTTTCAATAATTATTCCTTTATTTTTTATATGTTAAAAATTGCAATTACATTTTTGACATATATATATATCTTTAATATATATATTAATATTTTTTTTTCTTCTAAAAGTAGAAAACGCCATGAATAATAAAGCTTTTCGAGTATTTGAATATTAATCTTTTATCTTAAAATTTACTTTTTTATTTCTAAATGTAAATTATCTGTACATTGTTGGATTTTTTCATCCTTATAAAAAAGTTTAAAAAATCTCTAATAATAACTAAGCTCTCTGTCTCTCTGCCATGTATTAAATATTTTAATTCTAGTTCTAAATTAAAGATGTTAAGATACACAATATATCAATATAAAATCTTTCGAGTATGACCTATATAACACTAGATTGCCCAAGGAAGTCATTTTGACTGACTTTTAATTTCAATTAGAAAAACAATGGTGTATATAATGGCACAATTTCTTAGACTTTTATACAGAATATTTTTTTCAGAGTAAAGTAAATTTCTTTTAATGTTAATACCTACTAATAACTTGTTATATAACTGTAAATAATACTAAAAATTATTTTTAAACAAATTTATTTACACATTAATTATTCTTTCACAATGCTGTCATTTTGACTACTTTTGAGCCATATAGCTATATACTAAGTTTCACAGTCTATATGTATGTACTAAGTTTCAGTCTTTCTAGTGTTAAGCGTTTTCATTAAATGAGCAAATACATTTAAAAATATGTGTGGGTGTTAATATTTTCTTTAAACAAATAAGAAACATAAATATTTTATTTCAATTTACAATTTAGAATTCCAAATACAATAAGATAAGTAAAATTCTATTACTACTTGAAAATTTAAAATGTAATTTCATTCCTTAGCTCTAGAGTTTGATAGAATGTTTACATAGCGTAATTCCGTTCTAAATGAGAAACCAGAGAGCTACAAGTTCTTTTTGTTTAAAATAAAATTGAGTCTGTGTAGAGTTTTTCTTTTTTAGAGTAACCACAAGAGTTTTAATTAAATATCTTAAGCCTCATGACGGGAAAAAGGAATGCTTGTGTTCTGCTTTTTCATTAGACTGAATATTTTATTCAACAGATAGAAACTGTGTTTCGGAAATAGCAAGCAGTGGCAGGAAAATAATGAATGATACATTTTTATACAGTTACAGTTACGTGGAGGCAATCTATTCTCGCGATAAATTCAATTTCGTTAGGCTTAGATATAATGGTAATCATTTGTGTGTTGGAGAAAAAGTGAATGTTGTCATTTTTAAATTATTCTCTATATATGTCGCAGGAAAATTATGAAAGTAGGAATCTCATCAAATCCCTGAGGAAGATGATCACTTGACGATTGATGTTAAAATAAGGTCTCTTCTAGGTGATTTCCCTGATAAAAGAAAGGGATTTGAACGAATTCCTAAAATGTTTCAATGAAATGATGGAATAATATTGTCAAGAGTTTAAAAGCGTTTATTTAACAAATATGGGGCATTATTAAAGGTAGAAGTAATACAACAATAGTCACAATGAAATACAAGTTATTTATTTGAAACTAATTAACAAATAATTAGAAAATTAGGCTGGTATTTTTTGACGTATAACATCTTTCCTCTCGGTAGCTTACGCACTAAAATATCAAACCCTATATTTATCCTATGGTGCCATATTTTTAAAGATTGGGGTTGATATTTAGGGGATCGATTGTACTACCTGTATGGTTAGGAAGTACAAGGACTCGACCCCCAGGTGTGTCCCCCCCACACACGTATTTCCTTTCCCAATGCAAATCCTGACTAGTTCATTTCATCATTTCACTGAAATAGTTCAGAGATTTGATAAAATCACTTACATTCATCAGGTAACCGACCTTGAAGAGAAGTTATTTTAACATCTACCGTCAAGTGATCCTCTTCCTCAGGGATTTGATGAGATTCCTAATTTCATCATATCCCTGCGACAGATATATTGATAATCATTTGTGTGTTGGAGAAAAAGTGAATGCTGTCATTTTTAAATTATTCTCTCTATATATATTGCATAAACAGGTTTAAAGATACGGTTATTTTATTAATCACTCTAAAAAATGCAGGAACCTGCAAATATTAATATTTTATGAAGTAATTCAATTTTAAATGTGAAATAATTTCAGCTGAATTGCTTTTTATATCCGTATGTTTCTCGCAAGCATGATCAGTTAAACTGCAAACATTTTCAACTAATAAAGAATATTTACATTACATATAATTATTATAATATATATAATTTACTTTACTTTATACATAATAATTCATCTTTGTATGTGATATTTCTATTTATTTAATTTAGAAGAATATGATGAAAATGCCTGTACCATCAAATAATTTACAATTGAACAAAATCTTAACCCAACTAAAATTGTAATAATTTATTACGTTTTCCAATCTAATTGGATTTGTAGTTATAAATGAATATGTTTTCATCGAAAGTTTAAATTTTTACTTTTAAATGGAATATGTAACAAAAGAAAATAATGCTGGATAAATGAAATAACTGAATATATATATATAACAAAAATGTAAAATAATATAACTAACTTAAAATTACTCAAGATATTAATTCCAAATTCTGATAGAAACTATTGCTTATTATACTATTTGAATACCAATACAAATTTAAATTTGAATAATATAATCGATCTTTTTTAAAATTATTCGTATATTGCACTTTTCAAATGAAATGAGATTGATTGATTGATTGATTATTAACGTCGCACTGTTTAGCTACACGAGGGCTTTTGGCGACGGACCACGTAATTTTGAACCATGGTCAAGTGACGTGGATGACACCTGAGCTGGCACCCCCCTCTCCTAACTACCACACCACACCAACGGGAGGACGTTTCAGCTCTCGACAGATTTAACGTGCATCGCTGCCCTACACGGCGGGTCTTTAGTGGTACTGGGCTCGAACTCGTGACAAGGCAAGCCACGGTCCGATACCTATACCACTCGGCTACCGCGGCCACTCAAATGAAATGAGAAAAACAGTTTAAGGGGCTTATTTTAAAACCTTCGTTGTTAATACAGTTGAACGTCGTTTATCCGAACATTTATTATCCGGAGCATCAAATATCCGGACCTATTTTTTTCCCAACTACATGTACTGTATATGAATACGTTTTCGAACAGTGAAAGGATCAACAGTTGTTTCGTGCGAGGCCAAAAGTACTTTTGCTGAATAGCTCAATATGAAGGATTCCTGCTATATATTAGCCGAAACGTGGGACTCGCTCGAAAGACAGAGCCAGAAAAATGCATGGAATAAGCTGTGGCCAGATTTAGAAGGCGAAAATACCCCAGGGAGGAGATTACCGACTTTGTCCAATCGATCCTAGGATTTCAAGAATGCGATGAAGATGTAGAAACTGGATGGAATGCGGTGCAGAAGACTATGGATTTCAAATGCTAACTGATGACGAGATTGTGACTTCCGTGAAAGAAGAATCCGACCCTATCGACGATGAAACGGATGAGGACGAGGACAACAACAACGAAAATAGCAAGGGTACATCAAATGCAGACGCGTTTTCTGCATTAGAGACAGCTATAAAGTGATACGAACAACAATCAGAGTGCTGTCCTACTCAACTACAGCTGCTCAAGAGAATCAGAGCCCTAGAAGTGAAAAAAGGAAGGTGTACAATGGCACAGCGAAAAATAAGCGATTATTTTCCACAATAAAGGTAACATTGCGACATTTTGCACCTAATTTACTTTTTCTTCAAGCACGTTTCCCGCTTGTGATGATTTTCAATATTCGTATAGTGTCCGGTTTCATATACTGCATGGATCTCATTCGGTTTTCGGTTATCCGAACTGTGTCTGATTCTAATTGATTCGGATAAACGACGTTCTACTGTACAAATAAATTAATCTGATAATTTAAACTCATTTTAGTCCAATTAATTTATTTTTATTAATACATTGATAAAAAAACCCTCCCTTTTTCAGATTAAAATAGAATTGAATTAAAAATAGCATTTCGGCTTAGTACAATTGTATGATAGCTAAATATATTACATTAACCTTGAAATTTTTGGAATTACATTCCTCTCTCTCTCTCTCTCTTCTAATAATGTATTAATGAGTTAAATATATGCTTAAAGAGAAAAATACAAACCATGAATAACCGTATATAATGTCAATACTCTGCTTTGTTATTTATTTATTTAACAAAACAAAATGCTGGGGAATGGGTATTTTCCTTTTTTTAAAAATGTAATCCTCTCAATAGAAAGACAAACTAATTGATGAATACCCTAAAAGGAAAATAGGAGAATCCAAATACGTGCAGGAAATTATTTGATTTGGTATATAACAGTCGTGTTTATAGAAGAAAAATTATCGTAAGAAGCCGTATAGATAAATTTGGATCTGTCCAACTGTTTCCTGAAATTTTATTTAGCATAGCTATTATACTTAATGGAGTTGGATGTATATTCCCTTTGTGTGAAGTAGTTCTGAATAATTTTGTGTGCGAGAGTTAATTCCTGTTTAAATTGGCTAACACACATTTCATAAAATTCATACTTAACAAGCTAATTTTTAAAATTTAAAGGCAAAGAAAAGTATATTAAGTTATTACAATATCTAAAGGCATTTTTTTATTTTTATATCAAGCGAGTAATACAGCATTTTACACTTGAAAAAAAAATTAACACATATTTAATAAATTTTATCTTTAATATATTTAAGGTATCCGACTAAGTTCGGAACCATGTTTTTGAAAAAGTGTATAAATGGATAATATTTATGATATTTAGTGTCACTTAGATTAGAAAATGTATATAAAATTGTTTTAAGAATAGTATTACAATAAAAAAATTATTTAAGTCCAATATTTTGACAAAAAATTAGCATAGAATGACCCATTTCCAAAATATTCTCCTCTTGAGAAAAATGCTTTTTGAATTTTTGAAATGTATAACTTAGAAGTGGGTTTATCCATGTTTTACGGCAACAGAGGGGATCAATTTTAAGAAAAAAACGCCAATAACTATTTCAATTGGTGGTAATTCTGAAAATAATGTGAATTTTTCAAAAATCATAGTTGAGCCTCTGTACAGAGGATTGAGCTTTGTACAGGCAAAATATTATTATAATAGAAGCATTTTTCACAAAAGGAGAACATTTTGAAAGAAAGGTTATTCTAAGTTAATTTTTTGCCGTAATATTGTATTTAAATAATTGTTTTTGTCAAAATGTCCTTAAAACAATTTTATACATGTATTTTAATCTAAATGACACTAAATATTATGAAAATTAATTTTATCTGTAATAACTTTCGAGTTATAAGAAAAAAATAAATTTCTAAATAATTTCCATTTAAGTTTACATACTGCGAAACGCATCTTTAAAATAAAATACACTCCAAAGTCGTTTACATATAGACGCTTAAAAATACTTTACAAGCACTAAACGTCCCGAAAAAATGCTACTCCCCCCCTCCCTCCTGAAGTGCATATCGCTTTTACATGTGAGGATTTACGTGTCTATGTTGTAAAAGGTAATTTAAAAATTATTCATTTAACCATTTAATAAGTATTTGATAGAGTAATTATATATCTTTAGTAACCAGCTCTGAAATCAAGCCAATCTAAATTATGAAATAACATTTTGTTGTTTTTTTTAGTAAAGTATAAAACATTTTGTAGTTAGCAGCTATTATCAATTGATCGGAAATGTGTTAAGGTTTAAATTATTCATTTAATTTCTTGTATAAATGTATAATTGTATCTAATTCGTAATTTAATGGAAATCGATTCAGATCCTCGAGTAGATTAAAATTAAATGAGAGATTTAATCATTTTTAGAGAGTACACATTTTCTTCTAAAAATATTTTTAGTTCTTACCTAAAAATAGTTTAACTTCAGAAAAATAAAAACTTACATATTTATTATTTACTTTTGAGGAGAAAATAAGTTCTTATTCTTATGCAGCGGGAATTATTTATAAGAAATATTAAATAACCTAACTTACAATAGTCTTTCTAATTTTGTCATAATTCTGAAAAAAAAAATCAACAAAGAGACATGAAATTCATATTACAGAGGTGTGGTGTGGGGTTCTTAAAGGGTGAAGAAAATTAATAGGACGCATATAGAACGAAACAAAGCAGAAAAAGGCGGAACTAAGAGAATGGCATCGGTAAAATCTGTACTGTCTGGGGAAAAGAGGAAGAACTAAAATTCCTAAGAAAAAAGGGATATTATCTTACTTAATTGTAATGTTCACGCAGCATTGACTCTTTCTACTTGCTGCCGGATTACTCAACAGTTATCAAATCAAGAGTTTCCATTCCTCAACGAAAATCTATGTCAATAGTCTAATGTTCTCGTGTCTCTAGGCGTCTCCCTAAAGCACTAAACAATTTGAAGAGATTTAAATCAGAGTAAGCACTGATCAATTGATTCCACGGACACCTTCATCTTCTAGAAGCTCTTAAACAATTTGGAATCTTTGTGGTTGTGTGAATGTCTGCACAAAGAGAATATAGAGAAATTTTATACAGTAAGTAATATATTTAAGGGAAACAATCCTTCATAGATTTTGTTTATATTTAAAAAATTGGCCCTTAACATATAAATAATTTGAGAATTTTGTGCTTATTTTGGGGTAAAAATGACTAGTAACCTACCAAATATGTGATTTCATTTCTGAATGTGGTTATATTTAAAGCAAACAATAATTTGTGTCAGTCTTATTCTGTTATAAAAATATAATTAATCCTTTATCAGGACGTGGTAAATTTACTTACCACCAAATTCACCAATCCAATTTCTTTCGCAGTCACCTCAATCTGTCATATTTACAGTTCACTTCCCATATAATAGTTTTTCTATACATATTTCATAAATTTGTTGTGTTTACTATGTATGAATCTGTGTTTTAAAAAATTTCATGCGAAATAATGTATGAAAATTCTTAATTTTATCATCATCATCATCATCTAAGAATGTAAAATATTCCTAATTCTCTATCTATTCTTTAGAAGGTTGTAATATTTAAAAAATATATCATGTGGGGAAAGGTAAAAGGAAACAAAATGTACATAAATGCTTTTCAATAGCACACAATGGGTTGTGGTAAACATATTCTAAAAACAAAAGGGTCTTAAAAATCAAACTAAGTTTACAAAATACGCTTATTTCATTCCTTTTCTTAAATCAATCTCTTCCCCCAAAATATTTTAATATACCATATCTAGAACAAAATATAGCCTGGAGGTTAAAATATATCTTGATATATTATATTACTTTGAAACTCTTTTTAAAACGAGTTTATGATTTTAATATATTTTTAGATTGTC
>BMAV01000793.1:122211-144331 GCA_019973955.1 Trichonephila inaurata madagascariensis
AACATATTTTGAGTCACCCACTGCATCACAATTCCTCTCTAATCAAAATGCAATAATTCAACCCCTGTGTAACCCCAGAATATGCAATCAAATTGACAGTCTTTCCAAATCTGATCCAAAATGTGATGAATTCCTGTCTCAAAACTCAGAATCAAATTTAAGTGAATACAAATATCGAATTACACAAAATTTTATTCCATTCTCAGACATTTTCACTTATATATTTGTTTTTAAGAATAGGGGTAGCAAAAAAAATAAAAAAATCCATCTAAAAAAAGACGATTATTTTTCCTTTTTTTTCCCCACCATTCCATCTCCCTTATCCTAAAACACACGCATAAACACATCTCTGCCATTTAAGAACTCTTTCAAGCAATAAAAGATATGCCCCCATATAAGAGGCTTCTGAAAATAAATTCTAGGACATTGACGCTGTATCTATTCCTTCTGGTGTTGGAAGAAGGTTGGGAAAAGGAAAAATACTTGACTTTGAATGGGGAAAAAGGGAGGGAAAAAAAAGAAATCAATGAAATAAAAGAGCAGCGAGTAAAATCCGCAAGTGGTGCATGCGGATTCGCACGCTGTTCGTGTGATATCGAGTTTATTTGAATTTCAAGACGATGCAAACAGCGAAAAGAGAGTGGTCGGATGGACGCAGGGTAAGAAGGGAGATTCGATTCGAATGGCCGAATGCCCCTTCATTGGGGGTGGACGAGGGGTGTCTGGTACATTTAAGGGAGAGTAGAGGATTTTGGGTATCTAGAAAACTGTAGAGCTCTCTCAAGTGTGAAGGTGGGATCTTGTTCCCCATGCTAGTGCTCTGGGGAAGGGACGTTGTCTTCAGTGTGAATTGCTTTTCTTTTGATCTCTTTATGAAAAGTTCTTGATTTCTTAAAATAGTGTTTGGCAGTTTGTTGAAAAGTAGCGTATTTGGACAATTATTTGCATTTTCGAATATAACAGTATCTTCAAAGAAATAAAAAACTACAATCTACAAATAAATTCAAGACACAATGATAACTGTACATATACTTTGATCATTGATTTATGGGTAACGAAAACAGGTATTAGGTAAAACTTATTTAAAACTAACTATTGACTTTTTAATGTTATAAAGAATATTATATATATAGAATAGACGCATTACTTAACCCTCAATCACTGGCCTAATTCAGAGACAGCTTTAGAAATCATAATAGGTCTCCAGTTTAGTCCAATTTTTTTTTTTTTTTTTTTTGTATATATATTTGTTGTGTCTCATGAACTTCAATTTCTTTCTTCTTTGACATTGTAGGTTTTAGACCTTTTTCACTTTTATTTTGTTATACTATATATATATACATTACTGTACAGATCATATGTAAGAGTCAAGCATAAATTGATAAAAATCTCTTATATTTCTTCGAATGATTCATTTTTCCTTAAAGGCTTAGAGGAATCTTAGAGAAAAAAATTCACACAGACATGAAATCAATACAAATTACTTTTATTTTCGTAACAGCGTCTAAAAACTATTATGACTATTTAACAGGCACAAAAATTTTATTCTGTTGTACTTTATTTGTTATTTTCTCTTTCGATCTATTTTTTTTAATTATTTACTCAGGAGGCTTAGCTCACACCGAGATAGCTTAGAGCTAACAATCGATTTTCCGAGATAGAATAGAAATGAAACAACATAAACAAAAAAATGTAATTTTTAAAAATAATAAAAAAAAAAAAACTTTAAGAATGTAGAGGCGAAGAGATAAAAATTTACATCAGTCTATAATAGATAGATTGGGAAATATAAAAACAGGGAAGTAAATTCTTACTCATTATATTGTGTGGTGGTTCAAAAGGAGACTGATTTTTGGGTATGTCTTACATGAGAAAATTTGGTCGAAAGGGGAAGCAGTGAAAAACAGGGATTGGCATCCCTGAGAGAACCTCAAACGATCAGGAGTGAGAAGCATATTGAACCCGAGAAGGTGATCAAGAAAAAACCCAAGAAAAAAATAAGTTACCTAGAAAGGAGGGGGCAGGAGATTAATATTAGGGTTTCTTATAAGTAGATTGGCCCTAGCCTTGTTTGACTACTATTACAGTAAGACGTCACAGAGTCGTGGATAAAATATGTGAAATAATTATTTAGGAAAGAGCAAGGATATGTGTGTGGGGGGGGACAGCAAACCCCCTCCCTCTAAAACATCTTTTTTGTACAGAAATCTGTGAATTACTTAAACATATGTTTTATTTTGAGATTTAATTTAGTAGAAGTTGAAAAAGTGTTTAATGCAAAGATATCTAGTTTTATGTGCTGGTAAGACGGGAATAATTTTAAGTTATAAAAAATTGCACCTATCTAAATCACGAATGACAGAGTAAAGGAGAAAATTATCTCGAATAATGACACAAATATAATCTGAATAATTTAATTAGTTTTGAATGATTTAAATCATTTGATTGTGATCATACTCAATGATTTAGGATACACTTATTGTGTGTGGGGGGATTGGTCTTTCAAATACTTTGTTCCTTTGAATTCGTAATTAGACAGCAAATCTGAATCATTTTTCATTATTTTACTCCAGATTATATGTCCTAGAATTAAATATCATTCTTAAATAACTTACAAATCAAAACTTTTATTTTTAAAATTATAATTGTAAATTTTTTAAACATTCATATTTATATCATAATTATTAAAAATCAATTAAAGTCGTGCTTTAACCTCATTGTTTTATGTACCATAAAATAAATGTTCAAATCAAGTATATCTACAGACAAAGTAACAGTTTTTATCTTCATAGCAGCTTTTTTTTAAGAGTTTTCATAAAAGGATTGCATCTGTTTTTATTTTATTTGTGGTTTTGTAGTTTTATCTAACAAAGAAAACGTACAGACGAATTTTTTATGCAAAATTTATTATGTTTTTCTTGTTAGTGCTAAGTAATTGAGAAGTTATAGTAACACTTTTTTTTAAAAAAAAAATACATCACAAGTATGCAGATTAATGAAAGCTAACTTTTTTTATTTTTCGTCATTTAATACATTCTTGAACAAAATTTGGGTTTTTAAGAAATGATTTTAATATTTTTTCCAAAGAATATTTTTAATATTTTTTTTATGCTTTCTTGTAATAAATTGTATTGATTTTGCCAAAAATCTATTAATTGATCAAATAATTTATTTAAAAAATGCTCTTATAACTATCATACTGATAATATTACATTCATAATTCATTATAATATACGAAATGATATCTCATACAATGCGTACAAGTATAAATAAAGAATAGATTGAAAAAAATTAAATTGCAGGTTCATGTAGCTTACAGAGTGATGTTAATTATCCAAAATTTGCAGCTATTTCGTTCTAAAGTAGAATATAAGGGGAAGAACTGAAATATTACGCAAAATAATATCTCAGCTTTGTGTTTGCAGAAGATGGTAAAAAAGGCAATTCCCAACAGACAGATAAGTTCACGAAAGGTTATGCATTTCGACTCTTAGAATTGCTCGATTCATTTGCCATATAATGATGGACATCTGCTGCAAGCTTCCACCATGCATAGTCTGTAGCAAAGAGAGTCCAAAGAAGAAAATGCACCACACTGGAGGAATGCATGTGCAGTTAGAGAAACGTCAGTACCCAAGGATCAGCACATCGACTGGTAAGCACTAGTGGATGCGAATATCCTGAGGACAATTTGTGGACTGCAATGAGCCCCCAATCCCATATATGAGTCTTGCGATGAAGCAGCGATAAAGGTTGATTTTGTCTTACTGTAAGTGGCTACTTGGCAATTGTCTGAGGTGATGAGGTCCGAGGGGTGTGCCTAAGAGTTCTTCCTTTGATTTCAAAAGTTTTGAGTTTATGATTGGGAGAGCTGAAAGACTGCTCTCTTATTAATCGACAGGTGGTAAGCACTAGATCCAACATGCCACTTATGTGGAGTTACTGCAACATGTGCGGGATATGCTTGACACTCTCGTACCCTCCAATATAATTATTCCCCATAAGGTGTTAGGGTTTTAAATATTCACTACGAAAGTCAGCATCATGTTATCAATTAAAAAAACGACTGCCAATACCCCAAATCATTAACACTTTCATTTACAATGATGTCAGTCCTCACCTGCGTGCTAGAGAATACGGCTCGGAAAAGTGATATTTGAAGATTTAAACGATTATTTCACGAATAATAGTCGATTCTTATGAGTTTGCTATTGACTTAGTAACAAGTCAAATTCGATAGCCGGAACTGTGGCACGTCGCAAAAAGTAATTACTTGATTTGAGGTATAATTGCCTTGGGTAGTCAGTATAAGATGACACATATGATGGCTTTATCAAGATAAATGATATGTGGAGGACGTGATATGGCTGATGCAGTACCGATTCTTCAGGGAATACCTAATTCTATTTTTCTACAATATAACTCATGATCAGACACAATATGTATCGGCCAACAAACCCTATAAATTAACTATATACTGATATCACACTTGCAGCATACCTGGAATTAGATTGATTGTTATTTACATGTGCTACCCATGTCGTGAACAGAAGATGTGTTGTGATATACGACTGGAAACAAATGGAGTCATGGTAAAAATTTAAACAGAAAATGACAATTTTATTTTGTTAAAAAACAGCTATTTATGCAATTCAAGAAATTTTATAACTGAATCAAGAGACTAATTTAACAAAGTTCCCAGAATTCTCTTACGTTGCTTTGTTCTTTATTAAAACTTAAGACTGTTGCTTAAAAACATATGCGTAAAACTTAAACGTATCTGTTTCTTTCGGTCTTAATTGAAAGAAGTGTTCTCCGTGAATTATTTATACTGAATATATATAAATGTATTCACAACATTCACACAATGAAAAATAAGCACCAATGTAAATTGAACAAAGGGATCTATCATTTTAAAGTTAAATGCAGATAATAATTATATATTTTTAAAACTAAAAACTGACAATAAATGTTTAAAATATACCTGCAGTCATTGCAGTCAAATCATAGATTTTCTAATAATTACGAAATCTCAATAACATATAAATGAAAAATCCCATATTGTCTAACAATAATACCAAAGCACACAAATTGATAATATTTTTTTCTTTTTTTTAAATATAAACAAGATACTCCCTGCAAGTAACTTTTAGAAATGAAACTGAAAATTAAAAATCGATCAAAAATTGTTATTAATCCTTTTCAAACGACACTTTTGATAAAAGGACTTACTTTAGTTTGCTAGAATCAAGATCACCTAAGGCTAAGCGTTAGTGAAGAAAGTTACGTCTGGCTGCTTTCAGTTGTCTGTCCTCAAATTGCTGCCAAGGAAACTTTCAATGTCACTCTCAGAAGCCAGATTCTTTGTCCAGTTGTCAAGCGCGGAAAAAACCTCTGGCAGTTTCACATAGATATTTCTTTTTGATTGGACTTGTCTCTTGCAGGTTTAAGGTGTTTTATTATAATTATGATCGTCTAGATGACATGGATAGCCATGGAAAAATTATTCACTGCTAAAATCAGTTTCTTTAAAAATGAATGTAGATTTGATGTCCCCATATTTAAGGTTGCCATTTATAATTAATAACATTTCAATTTAATTTTAAAATAGTTAGTTTTGAATATAAATAATATAAATCAGACTTATCGTATAATGAATGTAGATGATGATATTAAAAGGTTTTCTTAGAAATATTTCGTAAAGTAATTCATATTATGAAGTATTTTTCCATTCTTTTTCCCATTCTTAAAGAATTTCCTGTATTCTAAACATTTCTTTTACGCACATTAGTATGTATTACTACTACGACTTAACTCTTAACAAATTGAATTATATAATGAAGTATAATATATACATGTATATAATATAATTTTTAATCTCGATTACTCATATGTCCTTCATTGTGTGATTTTCCTACTGTCTATGTGTTTTTCGAATGTTATTCTTTGGATGTTATCACTTGTTATCTCTTGTTTGTAGAGAATTAGCTTATATGTTGAATAAATATATATACACAATATTATTATTAATATGTGTATACATGGGCTATGTTTTAGACATGTTTTCGTAATAAATTTGTAACTTAAAAGTATTTTTACAAAAACTAAGGATAAAAGCTAATTGTAAAAATTAAATTTGCCATCCCAAGCATATTTTATGTAATCAGTTTTTTTCATGTAATTTGATAGTTTCCAGTACTATAATCCAAACTTTTATAAATACAACAAGCTACAAATTTCTGTTATTAATCAATACTGAATTTTGGCATACCTTAAGCTGGGTTATGAGATCAATTTACTAACTGATTAATTTAAAGTACTTAGAAAAAAATTGGAAATACTTTATTTAATTCCACCTCGATCAGTTTTGAGTAATAGGTGCTGCTTTAAAAATGTTATTAAATATTGTTTTTTTTTAATTCATTTTAGTTAGTGCGGAAACTTGAAAAAAATAGTGGCTAAGTGAGTATTAATGTCTTTATCCTGAAAGAGAGTTGAGATCATTTTGTTGCAAATTTACCAATTAATTAACGTTTCATAAAATTATATATATATATATATATATATTAGAATAAAACAAAAAATATAAACATTTATTATTACCATTAATTTTCTCAGAATTAATTGAATTTTGATTGTATTAAAATTAGAGATACAGATAACAGATAACGTTCTATTATAAAGAATTAATTCACGGAGAACTTGAATTAATTCCTTAATTCTCCATGAATTCATGGAGAACATTATTCCAATGGAATAATTCAAGCTATCCGAATTATTTTTAGATCTCGACCATACTCTTCCTCAACGATTGTAAGTCAGAAAACTTTTGTAAATACGGTACAGTTTCAAACGATATTCTTATAATCTCAAAACCGGACTTGAGCTAATAATATTTGGCGAATCGTAACCACAGAATCCTTTGAAGATTAAACAAGATAGAAATCCCAGGTATCCATTATTCTCGAAAGACTACAAGTCAATGTCAAATCCACTGTAAATGAATGAGGTCCCGCATTCCCGCATATCAACCTATTGACTTCCCTCCCAGCGAAATCAACTAACGCGGCGAAAACTCTTCAGTCCAAGACAAACTTCCACAACAAGCCCCAAGTAGTTTGCGTAGAATAATTTCAAAACGTTGAGTCCGAATGAAAGGTTAATGGCGCTTTTGGATGATTAAAGTTTCCTTGCGCACATGGGATTAATTCCAGTTCAAAGGTAGATCTCAGTTATCGGATCTTTGAGACCTCGCATTATGTGCTCCTGAAACGGAATTTTCATTGAATAAGAGATTTGACCTAGTATTCACTTCTCTCGAATTATTGGAGATGGAGAAGAGTGGAGTTGTTGAGGAAGCTGCAATATTAAAGTTATGATGAGTTGAAGACGAGTTGGAATTACGTTTATTTATGGATTAAAATCGCAGACGAGGGCGGATCTCTTTCGTTTATTGACGAATTTTCGTGTCTTGCACAGTTTAGGTAAAGTTTATTGAAAAAGTTTGTCATAAACTGCAGAACATTTTGATTTGAAAACTTATTCTTAGTTTCTAAAAGCCCTGTTTAAGTTAAGCCATCAATTTAACCAACTGCTCTGTCTTATAGAAGTATATAAATTCATCAAATATATAAGTAGGTATTTTTAAATTGGAAGTTTATTTTAAACTTTGTATGCTCTTATAATTTCGTTTAAAGTAAAAATAAGATTTTCGGTAAAGTAAAACTTATAAAAACATGGATTGGTGTACTTTCAAAGTATTAAAATTATTAAACTGAAAATGTTTGCTTAGTGCATTGCGATACTTAATTAAATGTAACATATTATAATTAATTATTTTATGTATCAAGAAAAATTAAGGTGTATAAATAAAAAAAAAAAAACAATGACTAATTCAACGACATAATTCATTTACCGATTGCTCAAATTGTTACGGATCATGCCTAAATATTTCGAAGGGGGGGGGGACGCAGCTGAGTTTTTGTTATTATATTTATTCCGTCAGTATTTTTTCTTAGAAAGTGTAAGTATATTTGTATATAGTATGTGAGATAAAAAGTTTCAAGTACATTTTCTTATTCATTGGTAATAAATTTAAGTTCTTGTAGAGGTACCATCTACGTAAGCCAATAACAGCCTCTGGACAGAGGGGATCACTTTTGTCTAGTGGTATGCTACGTGCTTGCAAACTCATGGGTCGCGGTTCTGTCTGGATATGCACAACCTCATGCTCAAACGGAGAGATAAGGATACTGGAATATCAACAGAATATTTTGTGAATATTGTAAAAGTAATTCTCTGTAAATGTTTTCGCATGCTAAGTGCTAAGTAATGCTAAGTAATTTTGTATTGTAATAATATTCCTAAAACAATTTTATATACGTTTTCTAATCTAAGTACCACATTAAATATCATAAATATTATCCAATTATACTCTTTTACAAAATCATGGTTCCGAACGTAGTCGGATACTTTAAGGTTGGAAACTAGACACGACTGCCTTGCGTGTCATCTTCATAGACTTACATGTCCTTTCCTCTCCAAGCTGTGTTTTGTGCACCGAGAGGTGTGCACGGAGCTGTGTTTTTTCCTAGTGAATGCTGAGCATGCATCTGGGGATATGTCTCTGGTAACATCGACAGATACTGCAGGGTCAAGGAGTAGTTATAAGCTTTGTAATCTTACTAGTTTTCTGATGGTGTTTATGCTTCTATTCTTTGATTTGTTTTTGTTTTTGTTTTATTAAACCTCTTGTGTGTTTGCGTGGGGAGTTTTCACTTCAGCGAAATGATATATTCATCAAGTGCTGCTTCAAGAAATTAAAAGAAAAGGAAGAAAAAGGAAAGGAAAAAAATAAATAAATAAACCATCACCATATCAGTTCAATTTTTTTATGTGTTGTTCTGTAGAATATGCTTTAGCAAAGTTGTAAATCTCGTCCCTTGACTAATTTTTTTTTGTCATTTACTAGTTCTGTCAATTGTCTTCATGATGCACTAGGGCAGTGGTATCTAACCCCCGGTCGGTGGATCAAACACTACTGGTCCGCACAAGAAACATTAAATTATTTCCATTTTATTTACTGCAGCATATTTGTCTTGGGTTTGGGCTACTTTTTTTTATAAAAATCACTTTATATTCCTTGTTAAATCATTTTATATTGATTTTTGGTGTAGCTATATTTTATTCTGAAGGCACGTTTATAAATACAATTAAAATAAAATTGTTAAAACAAAAAAATATAAAATATAAACAATCAACATCCTCCCCCTCAGCGGACCGCGGTAAAATTATCCAACGTTAACCAGTCAGCGGCTTTAAAAAAGTTGGGCAATACTGCCCTAGAGGATTATTTTCATTAAACTTGGCATATTTTTATAATATGATGCTTTATTAAAACCAATATTTGGTCGCACGATTAAGATTTAATATGTCAATGCATGTAAAGCCTGCTTCTTCATCTTATTTGTATAGCGTTTTGTTTCTATTTGTAAAAAACAATAACACTTTAAGAAATCCAATTGCGGTTTACAAATTAAATGACCAATTGCTTAAAATAATTTCAGAAAAAATTTATATATTTGCTGTACTAAATTATACTTGATTTTTTCAGAATTTTCATACAAAAAAATTTCGAATTTTATTTGATTTCAATAATTGCAAAAATACACTTTGTGTGTGTACAACTCCCGTTCAAAATGTTAGAATAGTACAAAATGTGTCGCATCTTTTTATAAAATACACATATTTATTAAAAATAACAAACTGGGATAAATTATAAACTATAAAATATTTCCAAGAAGGTTTTTGACAAGTTGTCAACATGTATATAAAAAATAAATTGAGATTTTATTAAGAAAACGGAAAATTATTACATATATTATAATACTATTTCCCAGAATTAGTACAAAATATTAGAATATTTATAATCGGTCATTATATAGGTAATAAAATTTGTTCAGATGACCCTCTTTGTAGTGCTAATACATATACGAAGATTTGTTTGAAAAACGAGTTAAGGGGGAGTTGAATTTTGGTCGAAGGAAAGACATTCCGAGGCATTTCTACACAATAAAAATCAACAAAGAATTGGCAAAAATATAAGGAATTGATTTCAATTAACTATAAGAGAAAAATGTTTATGTGATTTTTCTTAAAATCAGGACTTAAAAAAAAGCCACACAAACTAAGAAAAGGCTAGATAAAATACTTCAACATATTGCAGAAAGGTTTAAGAAGGTTTGGATGCCTCAGCATCTACCCCACTGTGATCCCACCCCCGAAAAAATATTGCATTGTTACAGACATATAACAATGGAGTAATTAAAAGTGAAATGGCGCTTTTTTTAGAGATGATGTTTTAAGTTTTCCACTATGATCAGGTCTATCACATTGGTGATTCAGGTGGAGTAGCAAGCAAGAAGCTTTTATTAGATTACTTGAAACAATCATTGAATTCAACACCCTTATTATAATTGCCAATTGTACAACTACGACTTCCGAGGGCTTAGGAAAACTAAACACGTTGTTGGAAAAAGTTGTTGTTTCTTATGCCACCTGATCTCTACTTTGTCTGATTCAGGTCCACGAAATTCATCATGATGAGGGTCTAGATGTACGTCTGTCGTTGGCTGTAGCTTTGGGCACCAAACAGATGACAGTACGATTTAGTTCTCTTCCCTCCTCCAATTTTGAGGGAGAACACCCTGGAGGAGGGTCAGGGGCCTCCAACTTCTCTTCACCATCCACCAACAAAAATTTTTATTACAAAATATATCTAATTTATATTTTTCTTAGTATATTTTATTCTTTAAAAGTTATATTTTAACATCATATAATGGAATATAAAAAATTATATTTTAATATCATAAAAATTTTTAATATTTAAAAAATTATATTATATCTTAAAATGCAACAAAATGTCTTACCTTTTTATAGCTCCCAGAGGGTGTTAAGAAACATACTTCCCATCATAAAATTTGTGTCTTACAGATCAACTAATTTTATGTAAAAAACTAAATGAATTTCTTTTAATAAATCATTCTAAAACTCACAAAATGTTTTAACATAACATTACTAGAAAAAAATAGCCTTTTAAAGGGTCGAGTAGAATCTAAATTTTATATTTTTTGTTGTGCCTTATATATAATTTTATATATCTTTCGATTTAACTTAAATATGTTCGAATATGCCCTAAGATTATAAAGAGAAAATTTCATTTTCTCATGATACATGAGAATAAAATATTATTACCATATTATATGCTGATTTGATTACCATTAATAATAAAAACTCAAGCAAATACGTTTTATATGAGCATAAAATTAACAGCACAAAAATATATTTCAAATAATATTTTACTAATATTGGTACCTGAATATTATACATATAAATCGTATTTAATTTAATATTACTGCATATAAAATAGGAAGGGATTGCGATAATTTCAGATGTACAAACCTTATTTATAAACACTCCTGGGATAGTTGATGTTTATGGCTTACATTCAAAGGACCAAGATAATTCAAGACTCTAAATCATGCATGACTTACAAGCAGCTCTTTATCCTCTCACCTCCACTCGAAATGACTGCGATAACTTCTAGTGGATTAATGTAAGGAAAGTGCGGTGAATAATACATGCCGAAGGTGATTCGCCAAATAATTTACACTAAACAGGTTTATTTTAAGTTTTATTCAAGTAGAAAATTGCATAGGGAGTTTAAAATGAAAGAATAATTGCTTGGATAGATTTCAAGTAACTCACATTTGCATTGTAGAATATTTTATCATGTTCTATCTTTGTCTAAAAACATCATCGAATATTTCAATAAAGTTATGGCATTCTCTTCTAGTTTAGTATTTATAATTCGAATGTAGTTTAAAGTATTTAATTAGCAATGATCTAGAATTTATTGTTTGCTTTTATTTTCTTTTTTATTATTGTGGAAAGTATTTTGCTTCGTAAACAACGAGCTCATAAGAAATGTAAAATTTAGGTACTTCACACAAATTAGTAAGTTTCGATAGGATAGTTTTATCGACTAATTCTGATAAAAAAGATTAAAATAACAATTTGAATCTATAGTAACGTTGATGTTACTTGTGACTTTATTGGAAAGATCACCCACACACCCCAAACATATAAAACAGCTCAAGTATCACACAAGAACTATGAAACATAATAAAAAAGAGCAAACATTTAATGTAAGTACCAGGTCAAACTAACATGGGAACAAAGGTAAAAAGTTAAAAATTTAAGAAAGAAAAGGAACATAAAAGATATAGACTTTAAAAGAAGTTAATGAAAGTTCTGGCATTCCAGTATAGTTTGCTTATCTCACCACGTTTTTGAGACTTTTTATCCTGTTCTGGGGGCATATGAGAAGATGCTCTGCATTCATGATGCCCTAATTACAAACTTGGCATAAAATAGATGGAAGGACGCCTATTTTTTAAGATGATATACCATACAATCATGGTCTATTTGCAGTCTGAAGTTTGCCACAGCCCCCTTACGGGGCTTTTGACAAAACATTTTCCAAGTGTCTTGAATTTTAGCCCAGTATTTGTCTGTTTATTTTGCTGCCTAGTCAGATTTAAGAGTTTCCACTAATTTCTCAAAAATAAGTTTTTAAGTGACTCTGGAGGAAGAAGTTTGTTGTCTTGTGGATCACACAAGTGTTTCTCTCTGGGCTACTAAGTTTTACTTTTCATTACCGTTCATACCCACATGTGAAGGGATCCATTGAAAAACTATTGCTTTGTTGTATTTATAAATAAAGTTCAGAGTTTGTTTTATTTCTTATATAATCTGGGTATCTGTATCATGATTTATTCTGCTTTGGAATGGTCTAGAATAACTGCTTTATAGAAATAATTGAACTTAATCTTGAGTTTTTCCAGAACTAGTGAAATTGCAAGGACCTCTGGAATCAAAACTCGACATGAAGTGTTCCTCAGGAGTACATTGGGAAAAGATTTTACTGAATATACACCAATCCCAGTGTTGTCTCAATCATCAGTGTACACCCTAATCCATTTAGATTCAAGGTATTTCTCATACATAAAGTGTTTGCCTTTAATATTGTATCAGAAATGCTTTTCTTTTTCAAGTCGTTAATATCTAGCTGGTATTTGATATCAATAAATTCAAGATTAACCATGACCTTGTTACAATTCATTGGTTTATTTTCATATATTTATTTTAATAATTTTTCACATGCCTCTAAGTGAGACATTTGGGTCTTCATGGTATTTGGTTTGCATTCATTCATTCATTCATTGCGCTCTATGCGATTTCTTCATTTTAACGAATGTACCAATTGTCAGTTGCTTTCAATAGCAATTGGTAGGTTAGAAGTATAGCTTTTGCAAGCTGTAATCGGTGTAATTTTTTGCCACTCCTGTGATAATCCAAAGAGCTTTGCTTTGGGCTCTTTCCAAGGAATCGATCTTTTCTTGAGTGATAGAGATTAACACACCACTTTCCTATTTGAAAAATGGTTTAATATAAGTGCTGTAAGCTTTATTTGGAGTAACCTGTGAACTTCCCCATTTGGTACCGGAAAGTTTTCAAAATTGATGATATCTTCTCTATTTTTTCTATAACGGTATTCACATGTGATTAGTAAAGTTTAATTTGTTGCCCAGCAGTACACCCAGATATGCGGTATTAGCGCTTTTTTGAAGACTAGCGTTGTCTATTTTAAATTCAAAGTCAGTACTCCTGTGTCACAAAGAGAAAAACTGGTAAACGGTTCATTTATTTTTATTTGTAATCATATTGATCTCTTTTGACCAGGTCTACAGGACTTCAAGTGCATTATTCATCATAATTTAAAGTTTTTTTTTTTTCCCCTTTGGATTTCGTATTTTAATATTACCAGTATCATTTTGTATGAATTTTAAAATTTATAATTTTATCTGCTAATTTTACTAACAACATATTTTATTTTTTTAAAAAAATGAGTATAATTATAGAAAGCGGAAAAATTTTACTTCGAAACTGGTTGATGCGTTATAATTTGAATATACAAAACAAATAGTTAAATGCAAAGTTGAGTGTAGTTTTACGAGGTGATGTTTTCTATTATTCTATGAATAGAATGAAAAAGAAAATACAAATTAGAAAACCGTTTTTATTTATTTTTTAATATGAAAAAAAAATAGCACTAATCAGAAATAAATTTCATAACATGAATGGGAATTTCTGTAATAAATTAAAAGATCAATATCATGTCCCTTTATTTTATTTTAATCCTGTATGTTTTTCTACTACCCTTAAAAAATATTTAAATGTCTACTAAGATTTTTTTTTATTAAGTAAATATCTGTAAATCACTTACGTACTTTAAATGCAGCACAAAGCTTCATTATTGATAGTTAATTTATTCTTCTCTTTTATATGGTTTTTGGAAACATAACTTAGTTTTTTCGTGTCCTAAAAATTGCTAAAATAATAATAGAGCGATAAAAAAATCTACAAAAAATATCATGCAAATTTATTCATAAAAGATCATTAGCATTAAGGGAAATTAAAGTTTTATGAATTCTTTCACTAAAAGCAATTTAAACACTACAGCAATTCCTGTTAAATCGATTTAAAATAATTAATGTGCATCTTTTTATAAGCACGCTCTCTGACAAATCTTCCACTTCCTCCTAACAACATGAATTCTTTTAAAGTACTTCCGTCGAATTAAAGAATAAAAAAAATGCTTTATTAAAAACGAAAATAAAATTTTTAGTGGATTATAATTTACTTTCCTTGATATATAATGCATAATTTCGAAATTTAAAAAGAAAAATCCTTCCCTTTTTATCACACAAGACCGTATCTCGAGACCTTTCTTACAGCTTTTCATAATAAGCTTTTCGTCTTATTTTGAGAAGTTGCATCTTATTTTTTTCCCTCTTCTAAGTCGTTTTCCCTCTTTTGGAAGTTCGCGCTTTGATGTCATCGGTGCTTCTTTGCATGGAAATGCTAATAAGCTTTACTTTGGGGAAAAATCAGAATAGTCGTCAGAAAGTTTTCGAATCCGTTTGTTCCACCATAATATGCTTTATGACTTTTTTCTGTTCGAAATTTCTATATTTTGATTCGTTATATATGATGTCTTTTATATTCCACAGGGTTCTGAAAGAATGATATTCTGCCAAATTCTTTTTGATTTCAGGTATGTGCGGACACGGCCATTAATATTTAATAACATTCTATTAGATTAAAATAAAGGCTTGTGCTTGTACTGCTAGAAAAGTAATTGAATTTCTTTTACTCATCTACTTATATTTGGCATGATACTCTTTTGAATTTTCTTGTTTATTGTCTTTTGACATAATATATTATTTATATCACCAAAACGCTTAATATAACATTTCATTTGCTTTTTGAACATTTACTGTAATTTAATGGACAAGGAAAATCTTTTTATGATAAATTTTTGTGCATAATTACATAAATTTCCGGCACACAATACGGTGCACATAGTTTCAATATTCAGAGCTTCCTCACATTTATTAATTTTTTAATTACAGAATCAATTAATTTTTTGTCACTTGTTTATATTGTAAGAAAAATTATTAATTACAAAGAATGTACAGCAGTACATTTGTCAAAATCTGAGCACCCTTAAAATTTTTTGCCATTTACATTGAAGATAAATAAAATTGGTTTTAATGTTAATTGTTTCGTTGAAAGGTCTCTGATTCTCTTGAGTAGCAGTAGTTGAGTAAGTTGTTCGTACAACTCCATAGCTGTCTCTAACGCAGAGAACGCGTCAACATTTGATAGACCCTAGCTACTTTCGTTATTGTTGGGTTTTTTTATGTCAGAAAGTGTTGAACTTACAACATTATAAAACTATACTACAGAGACTCCACTTTCTCCCTTCGCAAGACGGCTCAATAGTTCAAGTTTCGTCTCTATGTTCAAGACGCTGCGCTTCCCTTTGATAAAAACTGACCTAAGATTCCGCGCAGATATTTACCAAATCACACAACTAAAATTCTCCAAATATTCCTGACCTTGGGTTTTCCTGTCACTTTTAACCTCACGTGAAACAACTGTTGAGCATTGCACTGTTCAAAAACGTAATCATATACAGTACATGTAGTTAGAAAAAAAAACTGTTTCGGATGTTTGACGCTCCGGATAGTAAATATTCGGATAAACGACGTTCTACTGTATTTGAAAAGTAATTCTGACGCAATCTATCATTTTGAATGGAAAGAAACGTTATTTAAATAGACAGATGAATAAATTACCGAAAATATTTATTCTGGTGGAAAGTTACTTTTTAAACAAGTAGAATAACAACCGTTTTCCTATGAATATAACACTTCACGATTCAATAACATCTTTAATTTTATTGGGTTCATTCAAACTCTACATCCATCAAAATATTCCTTTATTTCGAAAGTAAGTTAATCACAACGCATATCGATTTAATTTTCTAATTCTGCTAGAAATTTTATTTTTTCTTTCAAACAGCTTTTTTTTACATATTCACTGTAAAATAAAAAGCTTTTTAATCTTGTACTCTAGATTAAATCTGAGATGTTTTGTTTGATTAATTTTTCTAATTATTCAAATGTATCGGGATATTGATCTATATTTTAATAAATATTCTGTCATCAGCGCGCAATTAACAACGAGCGCTGGAAATTAGATTTTCCCGTTATCAGGCTCATCGCATTCTTTTGTATTTTAACTGGAATCTGTAAAGAGATGTGTGAAACTGATAAGTTTTTATTTTCATTGAAATTCAATAATTATGCATTAAAAATATTTTATTTAAATAAAAATGTAAAAAATTTTATTTAAAAAGGAAAGCATTGAAAGGTAGATCGATCTCCAAAAAAAATTTTAAATAATTTTTTAAAAAGGAGTAAAACCATTTATCCTGTTCTAAAATCCCATGCACTTATTCATAATAAATGGAAGTTTTCTCTTTAATTGTGTTAAAATCAATTGTTTGAATATCTGTAACACATTTAATTATTTTTATGATTAATATCAGTTCCAGTTGTTAATTGTCCTTATAAAGGTTTCTAAATTTAGCTGTGTGGCGAGATAAATTCTATAGAAATATCATTCTATTTATAGGAATGAATTATATAAATAAATAAGTTTATCCCTGCAACGAGTCTAAATGCATTTTATGTTTCATAGATAACTATGCATGAAATCGCAAGCCACAAATAATGTGTATTTTGGAACAATTTTCTGTTACTCGATTCTTGTATCAAAATTATTTTTCGCATATATTTAAAAATCCCTATCAAAAATTTCAAACTAATTAAAGAAATATTTTATTCCAATTTTAGATTTTGAGAAATTTGTCTAATTTTATATTTAATAACGTTTAATAGTGGGTATCTTTTCAGCTACAAAAAAATTCAGTTTTTCTGTGATAAACTGTGGGTAAAATCCCATATTTTGAGTTAAGTCATGTGAGTAAGACTCCTGATTAAAAAAACAAACAAACAAACAAAATTTACAGCGCAAAATAGTGGGAATGCTAAAATGAGATCAAACTGGGTCTTTAAATTGCCGCTTGACATTATATAGTACAATATAAAATTTTAAAATGATTGCATGCATTGGTTAATTTTGTATTTCAAAATAGGTATGAACTGTTTCATATTAAAATAATACAAATAAATAATGGTAGTTTTATTCATATTTTTATTGTTCTGTTTGTATATATATACCTACAAATTCAATTTCATATTAAATGTTTTGTGTTGAATGATCGATTTTTTCATGTTGCAATTTCAGATTGTACTCCTTAAGTAAGATTATCGTTCCATAACACAATGACCAAATAATATTTGCACATTTTTCTATAAACACACAAAATGTTGTTTTTTCAAAAGGTTTTGGTTTAACTTAAATTGGAATTGAAAAATCAAAATTTAAATGATGAGATCAAAACAGAGCAAACTGACTGTTCGTCATATCTACACTGGGCATGCGTATTGACGTGGAAAGTAAGAATGTTCGAACGAGCAAAGGAAGGAAAGATCGATTCTACATGGATTTTTCTGACTGGATTGGTGGGTGAAGCAAAACTTTTAACAGCCCGTATCTGGCCCACGAACTACTATTTGCGTTAACTTAACTCAGAGGCGCAATAGCCCGTGAGTGCAAAGGCTTACTGTACCCAACTCAGTATACTTGACCTTGGGGCCTAAGGTGCATGAGCAAATGTTCCGCTCAGGTGATCAGTCTGGCGTGAGCCCCCCAGTGTTAAGTTCCCAAGCAAGCTTGGTACTCATTTATTAACCCTCTGAAGGGATGAAAGGCAGATTTGACTTTGCCCAGCCCGGGGTTTGAACCTCGGACCTGTGGTGTGGAAACACCACGCACTGTCCACTTAACCACTGGGCTTCACTATTTGCGTTAAGATCTTTGATAATCTGGGGTAAAAGCATGAATTTTTGTAGTCTGAGTGAGTGTGGCCGAATTTTATGAATGCTGAGACAAATCAAGCTGTAAGCTCGAAGCGTGATTTTATAAAACAAAACATTTTGTAGAGTTAAATGGGAATACGAAAATTAAATCAGTGGATCTTTAAATCGCCACTTGTCATGTTAAAATACTATCTGAAACGTTATCTTACTTATTGGATCGTTATTCCGTTATACGAGTTTAGTCGTCACTAACCCGATATAGTTCTCTAGTGTAACGTTAACTAAGCAAACCACTTTATGTATTCATTTCTGATTTTTAAAAATCTGATAAAATGTAGATAATGAATCTATGGGATGTGAAGAATGTTGCACGAAATTGATTTTACTATTAAAAATGAGATAAACTGCAGTAAAGTTTTTGGATATATATATAAATGGATTTAGACTGCAGTCACACATCCGTATTTTTAAGTGGTATGTTTCAAAACAAAAGACAAATGTAGCAATCGGACTGCTACGAGGAAAAGGCTAAGAGATAAAGCGAAAGCGATGAGACGAGGACGACATGAGCACTCGGTATAATTGGACATGTCATTTTTGACGATGATTAATCTAATTCTTTAACTTTATGCCCAACATTGTAAGTATTTGTCCCTAATAAATGTATATTTAATATCATCTAGCCATTGTCTTTCACTATATGTATATTTGATATAACCATTTTTTTTTAATTTAGACCTATTGCTTTTATGTATCATGTTTTCATTAATCAGCTCAAAATTTACGCGGTTTATCATGAAAAATTAAGATCTTAAAAATATTAAAAATGTACGTGATGTCTCTTAACTTCGTAGTATTTAGATGTTATATATAAATAAATTACCTTGTGAACTAAATTGTGCAAACAATAGTGAAACTTACTAATTGCTTAAAAAGTAATATTTTAAATATATATAATATTGCTATATTACTTATTGAAATTTTTCAAATGAAAGTAAGACATTTTTTAAAATATTTTTTATGAAGTTTCAAATTTAAAACTTTTCTCAATTCCTTCAAAAAAAATATTTAAATGCAATGCGCAATTAAACGTTGTTTTTATATTTTCTTTTTTGCAATACTTATAATTTTCAAAAACTTTCAATGTAAACCTAATAATCAAAATACCTCAAAATCTACAGATATTGTTCAGTTAACTGAAAATACACAAAAATAAAATAAATACTTTTCGAACTAGTTTCGTTTAATTGTTACAGTATTCTTATAATACGAATGATCTAATAAAATATTCTATTGAGTTTGCATTAGAGTGTGTAACCAACGAATCAGTCTTATCTTTTCTAGTCATATAGCTCCAGATATCTTATATTTATATTTGTATTAATAACAAAAATATATTCTAATGTTAATAGGAAAAAAACAAAAAAATATGCTAGTATTTTCTGAGGTTAGTTAACATAGAATTCGCAGTAGAATTCTGTATTTATAAGCACTAAGGCAAAATTAAACTTCTGGAATACCAAAAATATTAGAAGAAATCTAAACTTATAGATATAATTATTTGAAGTCTTAAATCTATTTTATTCGCTTCAGAAATATTATTTATACCTACAATCCTACATGAATGGAGAAAATAAATAAGTACATATTGTAGTAATCAATTTAGCAAAACGATAACAAGAATAATATGTATCACCTACATACCATACGTCTTTCTATAGTTTATTTGTGATTAAAATTAATAATAATACAGAAAAGAGGGAAAATTCTACATTAACTGAAATATATATTCAAAAATAAATATCAACAGAACCATACAATTCAAATTATTAGCAATTCTTGTTCGGATTCCTAGTTTTAGAATAATCAACTACTTATTCGATTTTTTTCTCATGTAAAACTTTACCAGTCACTAATGACTCAAAATTAACTCCTGCTTATTAATTGAATCAATTAGTCATTATAACGTTTAAGAAAACCTCCTTTATTTTTTCTTTAAAGGCAAGTAAACGCAAAACAACCTTTCCAATCCCTTCAGCTCTCTTTTTTTCAAACTCAATTTATTTCACTTCAATTTATTATATAGATTACTTAAGCAAACAAAACTACAGCCATCTCATTTTTGTTGGAGGCACGTTTTCACCACAAAAAACTGTTGGCGAGAAAATATTTGATCCAGCGCCAACCTGTAGGATGAGCATAAATCTTCTCCCAACAGTTCTCTTTTCCAACAAAGGAGTTGACAGTCAAACACCACAATTTATCCCCAAATGGGCCTGTGTTGTTAGTACCGTTGGCGTTCGGTAATAAATAGCTGTATTAACGTCGCATAAAATTTACGCGGGCTTTACTCATGGATAATTATTCAAGATTCTTTGTCAGTTTGGCTATAAATATTGGCGAGTAAATACTTGATTGTTTGATCGTTTTCAGCCAATTCCATAAATTATGAAGCATGCTTCATTTTTTTTTATTTGATATTTTATTTTTAGTGACTTAAATGAAGGATAATTGGAGTTTAATAGCTAGCCAGGAAGAAACTGTTCCTTAATTATTATGAGGTTCCAAATAATTAAACGAATAAAATCTTATTAAATATATTTAACGAGCTTGTGAAATCCAATGGAAATGATGTATGTTAGATTTAGAATTTATTTTTAGGGTAATTTATATTTTTCTCAAAATTCTATTAATCTTTTAAAGTAATGTTTTTTGCTAAGATTTATATTTATATATATTTATATGTACTTCTAAAAATATTTTTGAATTCCTACCATTAGTTCACACTCTCCTCTCTCTCTCTATATATATCTTGTTCAGAATTTCAATCGTTAATAAAATACTTTTTATTCATCCACTCATGCTCAAGGGCATTTTTCTTAACTTGTAATATATATGGCACTTGATGTTAATACAGTTTTTTCAAATATAATTTTAATTAAATTTAATCAATTAATTTTAGTTTGATATGGGAGAAAAAAAATTGCTACTTAATATTGTGATTATGTCATACGTATATACATATTTATATTAATTTAATTATTTAATAAAAGTAACTAAAATAAAAATTTTCTTTATTAACCTAAGTAAGAACTGACTTTCAAATTTTTATCTTACTTGCTTTTATTTGCACATTCAATATTTAATTTCTACAAGCAAGAATTTCTTTTGAAATTTATCATATACCCGAAATCATAAAATTTTAAACGTGTCTATGTCGTTTGTTTTGCTTTCGTATACGTCCTTTATGCATTAATTGCTTTGAAATGATTGTTAGCCTTGTGTTTTTTCATTGGGTGATACTAATAAACATTTAATCAATCAATCTATAAAAACTGTTCAGATACCTCACCTTCAAGAAAACAATTGTCAATTAAGAAATTATAGCAATCAACTAGTTAACATATCATTCCACTAGTTTTAAACTTCATCTGAGTATTAATTTCTTCATTTGATTTTTCGCCTCGGGGATTAAAAGCTTGTTAATTAAAATTTAACTTAGTCTGTACAAGTGAATAATACAAGAACAGTGATCGCTGAACTTGATGTAATTTTTGATGCTGATATCAGAAATAATAATGCAAATTTTCCATCCGTCACGTTTTTTTTTTTTTTTTTTTTAAAAAAAACCAAACTTTTTTGAATGATTTTTTTATACCAATAAAAAAATTTTTTTTACACCAATGAATTAATAAAAAACTTGG
>BMAV01000793.1:144431-165285 GCA_019973955.1 Trichonephila inaurata madagascariensis
GCACATTTACAAATTTTTTTTACAGCTTTGAATTTCTTCTCTCCGTGGCTGAACTTCATTCAACCTTGGTGAAATGTACAGAATACGACTCTGTGACATCTTTCCTTCTCTTCCTGTCAAAATATTTCACTACCAATAGCGTCAAACGAATCATTAACTTAGATCCTTATCTCGGCTTGTTAAAGCAGAAACTGTCACTCGTCTGGGTTAATTCTAAACGTAAGGCAGTGAAATTTTGAACTTGGTTTCAATTTTTCTTTCACGTGTAACTTATTGCAGTATATGTACTGCATAAGTGGAAGCTTCATCACAGAAACACTTTTAACAGTTGTGTTTGTTTCTGTGCGTTTTGTGAAACATGGCTTTGAATTCGAGACGTTGCGAAAATTAGCCAGATCTCTTTTGTTACATATACGACGAATATATTTTAAATAAAAATTGCATGAGAAGCATTACAGGCCATGTAAAACAGCTTTATCTTGCGTATTTTTGAATGAAGCTTTGAGACCAAGACAAATCATGGGCTCATCATAAAGTTTGTGCAAAGTGCCTCAACGATCTAAACTTCTGGCTTAAGGTATCCGGCTACGTTCGGAACCATGATTTTAAAAAAGTGCATAAATGGATGATACTTTTCATGATACTTAGTGTCTCTTAGATTAGAATACATGTATAAAATTGTTTTAAGGACACATTTTGACAAAAAAAATTATTTAAATACAATATTTCGGCAAAAAATTAACTTAGAATAACCTTTTTTCAAAATGTTCTCCTTTTCTGAAAATTGCTTCTATTATAATAATATTTTGCCCGTATATAGCTCAGACCTCTGTACAGAGGCTCAACTATGATTTTTGAAAAATTCACAGTATTTTCAGAGTTACAACCATTTGAAATAATTATCGGCGTTTTTTTCTTAAAATTTCTCCCCTCTGTTGTGGTAAAACACGGATAAACCCACTTCTAAGTTATATATTTTAAAAATGTTAGTTGAGCCTCTGTACAGAGGTCTGCGCTATATACAGGCAAAATATTATCATATTAGAAGCAATTTCACAAAAGGAGAATATTTTGAAGATTGGTAATTCTATGTTCATTTTTTGTCAAAATATTGTATTTAAATAATTTTTTTATTGTAGTAATATTCTTAAAGTAATTTTATATACATTTTCTAATCTAAGTGACACTAAATATCATAAATTTTATCCATTTTCACTCTTTTGCAAAATCACGGTTCCGGACGTAGTCGGATACCTTAAAGGAAAGAAGACTGCTGTACGATTTAGAGTTTCTATGACATACAAGGAGCGAAAAACTTCTCTGATGATTGTTACTTTTGTTCCTGTCTTATCTATAGGTATAACCGCAAAAATAAAAAGCTGATATCTGATCCTGATATTATTCCATCAGCAAATACGTCTCGTTCCTCATGGGCTTAAAATTCCAGTGCCTTTGACTTAAACTGAGTTGCAAAAACTTTCCAGGTATATCCGAAGCCAAGTTTACAGAGGGAATTGGTCCAGATATTCGGAAGCTTATGAAGAATAACGAATTTGAGACTTGCATGACAGCAAAGGAAAAAGAAGCATGAGTTATTTTCAAAGATGTCGTCAGAAATTTTCTTGGCAATTGCAAGGATCCTGACTGTAAATGAATTGCAATGGATAAGCTGGAGAAATTTCAAGATTGAGATTGCTCCATGATTGGGAAAATACCTTTCCTTCATTCACATGAGGATTTTCACCCGAAAATTTAGGATTAGTCAGTGAAGAACAGGGGGAAATGTTCCATCAAGGTAACAAAGATATGGAGCGCAAATATCAAGGAAGATGGAACAAGAACATGTTAGCCGACTATTGTCGGATGTTAAACGAAATAGGCTTGAGATAAAATATAAAAGAAGAACGTCAAAAAGAAATTCCGAAAGAAAAAGAGAACTTATCCAAGTAGAAACTTTGTTTGTTTTGATTTTTTGTGCATTTAAAAATGTGCTTCAAACTTGTATGTACACAAGCATAATTTTCCCTCCTCTTGGTCAATCATCTATTTTATGTCAATACCTTAATAAAAACAAATTAAAATAGTGTGTTGATGTGATTTTCTTTTAGAAATTATACCATAATTGGTTGTAAAATGTATATATCTTAAAGGAATTTCTTGTTTTTCTCACGATCAAAGACAGCCTGTGACGTCTAGAAGCAAAGGTTTCCATCTAATCGCTTAAAAGTTAATTCACCTTACCAAGAACCAATATTTACATAGATTTAACTGAATGAAAACCACTGTTGCCAAATTGCCCAGGCTAAATTTTTCAAGATTATTCCTTTTCAAATAGGGTTTTAGCAAAAATATTGATATCGATTTTACAAAAAATCCTGACGTGATGGAAAAAAATGGAAGTCATTTTCGAAATCATCATACTGAATAATACAAAAATCACTGAAAACCTCTTTTGTAATTTCTCAAAACTTTAATTTTGTACCCTTGTGATATTGATGTATGTATAAAGCCCTAACGCTAATTTAATAGTGTGATAAGTGTTATTATTAAAACATTATTTGTTAGAAATAACGCAAAGACATAATTTAATTGTGGATGACAAATTACTTTCAGAAAGCATAGGTTGAATTTTATTTGTTTCCAAAATTTTTATTTTATGTTATTACGAAATCTTTATTTTCATGCCTTCACTCTTCTTTAATACAGCTATAAAATCTGATTTATGTCTTTATTTAAGTTATTATATATATTTATATAAGCTACTTATTAATTTAAATTTTAATATATTTTAACAATAAACTAAAGTGTTACTCATTTGGAAAATATAAGGAGTATTAGCTTCAAATGACTTTTGCCAATCTCGTAAAAACTACCTTAATTCCAAAAGTAATATAACTTAACTATATGCATATTTAAAAAAATTATAATATATTAGAAAGCCTCGAATATATTTATAACATTGTATACTATTTTTAATAGCATCTTATGAATATTTAATCTTGCTTACTTAAATTGTGTACAGATTAAGGAAAGTTATTTATCGACTTTTTAATGAACCATTATAATAAAATCTTCAACAAAAATTATTTGTTATGTTTCAATGTTCTTTACGTTTAGCATAGTTAGTTTAAATTTATTTAAAATGGAATTCTATAAATAAATAATAGAATATTTTAATTTCAAATTTCTTTAAACATGTATGAAAAGTATATTTAATTTACAAAGGGAAAATATACATTCTATTATTTTCAGAATAAAAAATATAGAGTTTATTTACTTTTAATATTCAATATTTATTCTGTTATCTATTAGTGTTAAAATTGTGAAAGAAAATACTTAATATTTAGTTTAAAACTTCATTCCATTTTGGTCTTAATTAGTTAATCAGGATTACGCGGTACGCGTGAATAAATAAATATGCATCTAAATAAAAAATATATATATATATTTCAGCATGTTATTAGTTTTCATTAATAAAATATTTGTATTAAATGTTGCTTAGAAATTCTGTAATAACATAATTTAATCCTTCTCCTTGCAAAATGTTATTAAAAAATATCTTTAACATATCCGTACACTAAAATTTAATTATAATTATATAAATTGTGCTCTCTCTCTCTCTCTCTCTCTGCAAGTCTTAAATTCTCAAATATTTTGGTATAAAAATTTAATTTAAAGAGGAGAATAAATCATTGACAAGTTTGTTATTGAAATGAGTTAATTAATAATAAATGAAGAGCTAGTGTTTCTAAGTTGATAAAGTTGTTGCAATATTTAGCTTACGTTGCTCATTTTCCAATGATATTCTCGTTATACAAAATGTTGCCATTTTGTGTCAAAATGCTAAAATTCTCACATATTTCTCAATTTCTAAGTGATCTTCCCTATGCCCCACGATGCTTTCATCAATTTAAAAATTTTCATCCAATTTTTACTTTAAAATCTTTAACTAGAATTATTGCAACATATTCTATTAGTAAAATCCTATGAATCAGAGCTAGCGGCATTAGTTAAAATTAAAACTTCAGAGATTCCTTGCACCAATTCCTCTCGGAATTGTTGAAATCCCATTATTCTCTGAGATTTCGTCGAAATTACGGAGTGCCTTCATCAGTAGTTGTGTAAAGCCCTTGAGGTGAATTTACTTTGATTAGTTAACTTCTGACGAATTGAACGGTGAAGACATCTAAAAGTTAAACTGTTATTGTTTGATGACCGGGAATGTCTCGATATTTGTAGAGATATGCAGAACTTTTATGATACTTTCTGTCTTGTTTCTAGGATATAATACTAGGATCTCTTTCTAGGAAATAATTCTTATTTATAAATATATATACTTGCAATGAAAGTTCTATGTACATTTTGGTGCATTTTAATTTTTATAAAACTAGCAGATTTTTGTTTAACTCTTATACTGTTATTACTCACGAGTAACTTTAAGAGAGTAGAGACTATATTGGTATAAAAACTATATTTTTTTTTAAAATATTGGATATTTTAACCCGACTGAATATTTACAAAACAAAGTATGTGAACATAAAACATAGACATATTTCTTAAATTTATAATGTTAAATTGGTAAAACACATGTTGTCTGTATTAATGCTATAGTTTTGTTTTAATATAGTCACATTACCATAAAAACTGGCACATCAGGAAAGAGCTGTCAGAACAAAACGAAATTTTACATACGTAAGTATAACGTTGATGTAAGTAAGTGATTACAAAATTACAAAAATGGATGGATGTTTTAGCACCCTGTTGGGCCACCTCTAGCATGAATGCGTGATGTGATACGGTCGGGCATTGAGGCATAGAAGTCCTTTATAGAGGTCTCGTTTCACAGTTACTGTAAACACGCCTCTGTTTTGATCAAACTTGTAGGTTGTTTAACTTGCCGTCCAAAATTAGACCAGAGATGCTAGATCGGTGATAAATCTGGGGATCTAGCAGGTCAGGTAAGTGTGGAAATGTGGTGGAGGCAGTTCTAGGAAACCATTGCTGTGGGTGGGTGAGCTTTGTCTTGTTGCGCAACCGATATTAAACAAAAGCACTTACTCCGGATTGGATGCTCTGGTTATTATAACACAGTTGAACGCAACAAAATAGTCATTAGAATTAAATTCATTAAGTTATTCATAGTATTTTTAACAAATAATATTCAAAAATACAATGGAAAATTTAATTCTTTTCCAAGGAGTTTATATGAAGAAATAAAAATAAAGAAATTATAAGAAAATGCATAATAGCAAATAATCAAAGCATGTAAGTTAAGGTTTTGCTGAGTATAAGTAGATTTGTTTCTCTACTTTTGTGTGTTATAGGTTTATTTCCAACTTTGATATTTTCGACTATAATAATGCAAGAATGCAAAAAAGAAGGAATTATAATAAAAAAGAAATTTCAATAGTCGTATTCATATAAATATTTTTTACTGAATTATTTGTGAGTAAAGAAAAACAAACAAAAGAAAAACTGTTCCTTTGAAATAATGATAACATCCTGTTCTCGGTTAATGTGAATGTTTTAATCTTCACCTCCTCAAAAGGTAAAAATTAGTTCCTCATCAAATGGCTAATTTATTCCTTTCACCTAATCATCTGCCAAAAGGCTCTATTAGCTCCATTCAGTTAATTTATGTGTACTTTAAGCTGCCTGTGTGTACAACTGTTCTACAGAAACCTCTTTTTTTACTTTTTTTTTTTTGTTAATTCGATGTAATGTTTAACACGTAGAGAGGAGGTGGCTCAAGTTTATAGATTAATGAATTGATATAATTTGCATGTATTTTATCGCAATAGGAATTTATATATTTCCTTTATAATTTGTGATGTTGAGTTCAATCAAATTGTTTCTGTAGTGTCTGAGACTACTGTTGGCGGATGATTATGGAATGTTGGCGCGAATCGGTGCGGTTTCGGAGGGATACTGTATTTTGAGGGGAGAAGGTTTTTTGACCTCAAGCGAGGTGGTCAGAGAAGGAAACTGTTTTTGGGGTGAAGGAAATTGAATTCCTTCGGTGAGAACCGATGCAAGGCGCATGCGGCTTGCTGTACCAAGAATAGAGTTTCTTGGGAGTGTTTTAACACGATGGACAGTGTTGTGAGATAATTGTGTTTAATCATGATTTTTATATTTGAAATGATTGATTTGAGTAGTAGTTTAGAAAATAAATGAGAACTTATTACAATTTCAAAAAGAAATTACATTTTTTGTAAATTTAATAGTATTTTAACAAAAATTATAAACAAATGTACATTTTTGACTGACTAGATATTGCTTATAGATATTGCTAGATATTGCTTTCTAATTGAAATCATTTCTTTACACAATTATGACTGAAAGCAAAATCATTTCTTAACATTACGTGTGTTAACATAGCGAATTGCCTGAATTCTTTAAATGCATCGAGATAAAAGACATAGCAATAAGAACAAAAAATGATATGTAGTACTTAAAATTATGAATTTTCATGTACACAGAGGATAAATTATTTCATTTATAGAAAAGTAAAAACCTGAAAGTATTTGTTTTTACATATTTTTTAGCTTTTTATTTTTATAGGCTACAAATATATAATTATTTTAGAACTTACACCTTAAGTTAGGCAAATAAATTTTTTAGGCTATTCCTATGAAAAAAGTGTGAATTTCAAAAGAACTATTGAACTGTGTTTAAAGAATAGTTATTTTAAAAATTAAAAGGACAGGAAAAAAGAACTTTCTAAAAGCATTATTTTCTTTATCTCTACATCATTTCATACTTTTTCCTCTGCATAAACTCAAATAAACCAATTTCCTAATCTTAATACTAGTTTATATTATGTAACTTTCTTAAAGATTAACAAAATATAGTATAAATTTTGTATTAATTTAGTGAAAAAATGAAACATAGACCATATTTTAGAGGATCTACTCAGTCGCTAAAATTAGACATTCGTTTGTGATGAAGATGTTTTTTAATGTATTAAAATCCAAAATGTTATTTTTAATTATTTGACAAACAAAATATATGAAGAAATAAGCAAGTTTTGTCTGATTCCAAAATATGATGTTTTGCTTTCTTTTTTTACATTGTAAGATGTATTTAAACCAATTCGTAAGACACATGTTAAACACAAACACAGAATAATATAAACTGTTTGTAATCTTATAGAATTTTTGTGATTGTTCCCTTAAAGAGCGAATATTTAAAAATAGTTTATAATAAAAATTCAAAACGCACAAAAACACTCTCAACTTATATTTCTATTCTTATATGTCCATACTAATTTTATCTCCATACAAAAAAATTATACAACTGTGTGTGATATTTTATTACATTGTGATCAACGTGAATTAATAACAAAGAAGAAATTCTGTTAGCGTATAAGGTGTTATTTTTCAATTAAAAAGTCGCTGCTTTTCACTGTCATATAAAATAATATAGTGCGTTAAAAGATTGCATAAATTGAATTTGTGTAAATTTTATTCATACAACTTCCTTTTAAAATAAATCACACTTAATTAGAATGCTAAGCAACATTTGAGCCTTTGGTAGATTAATTATACAACAACGAATCATAGGTCAATAAAGAGTCGACACAATAATCGCTGTAATAAATTTTAGTCTCCATATTGTATTCATCACAGAAACGAAATGGAACAGCGTAATGGTTGTTAGAACATGGTAGAATCCGTAAATGGAAGCCCATTTCGAGTGATGTTAAGAATATTTTTTTTTGTTTTAAGGAAAGGGGACTCAATGTCTTTGGACGACCTTGAGCTTTGGTTTCAGTAGACGGTATAATGAAGGCTGATAATTACATCAGCGTATTTTCTAAATGAGTAGTTCCATTAATTAAAGTTGTTAAACATTAAACTTGATTTCCTTCTACAGTTTCGAACTTTTCTTTTGCGTGAAGATTTGAAGGTTTGCTACGTATTACACAGCAAAAAAGATTCATTTTTATAACACGGTACAGATTTACAAAGTGTGCTGCTTTAGACATTACCTTGATCTTTTTTTTCTTTTTTGGAAGATAGTTGTAATTGATAAAGGTAGCACTTGAAAATTCTTCTGACGAATTAATAGATTGTCTTCTTGAAGAATATTTTAGGGATCATGCCTTAAATTTAAATAATATGAAGGAATATCTGAAAAATTTATCTTTTTTACTTTCCATGACATGTATAAGTTTCAGAAAACAAATTAATTTGTAATTTAATAATATGTCAGAAAATATAGCCAAGGACAGAACTTTTATAAACCAACGAAACAAATGAAATGTAACGAAAAAGTAATGTAATTTATTTTTGATAAAAGAAAAACGACACGAATGCAATTATTTTTTTCAAAATTTAGCTCAGTATTGCGATAACTTTTAAGAATATTCGTAAAATAAATTGAAGAAAGAATTAAAATCAATTAAACTCAAACCAAACTTAGTGGCGCAACAGCCCATGAGGACCAGGGCCTACTGTGCCCATCCCAGTATTCGTGACCATTGGGCGCTGAGGTGCATGAGCAGATGCCCCGATCAAGTGGTCAGCCTAGAGCGAGAATTCCAGTGTTTAAGTCCCCAAGCAAGCTTGGTACTCATTTCTCGATCCACTACAGTAAGGATGAAAGGTTGAGAAAATCAATTAATCCTTTGTAAAATATTAAGGAAAAACGATCTAATTTATTACAAATACAGTGATTTTAAGATATATGTATTTCAGGATAAATAACGAAAATCATATTAGGTGTTAAAGCGTCAAATTATTAAACAAAAGAAATATTTGTAACATTTATCGCGGTTATCCGGTCACTGAATTAGAGTATACCTAAGTAACTTAGATAACATATACATAGAAGGATGGTTCAAATGAAAAAATATGAAGGAAGGAAGAATCTCGATCTGAGTACCTTCCGTTCCGTACGTAAGTACTTTATCGACCGCGCCAAAACGATCGTCTTCGCGTGATGTTTGGTACTAGTTTATATAAATATCACATCTCTACATAACCCCATGCCAGTGATTCGGTGAATAGGCGAACGAACGATACCATATTCGTGGCGAGCATGTGAGCAATTGTGTCGCTTTGTGCGTTGCGTCATCGTGCGTGACGGCTTGAGAATTGCGCAATTTGTGTGAGACGGTTTTGTGGAGCGACGGCTTATTTGTGTCAATGTTTGACTGCTTGGTTACTTTTGCAGTTAATACATGGCGCAACGACTGCTGCGTGCGAAGGGTGCGGTTCTTTTGTACAACCAGGGTCACCAATGAAGGAAGGAAGGTTCGATTTGGGTACATTCCGTTCCGTACGCGAGTACTTTATCAACCACGCCAAAATGATCCTCTTCGCGTGATGTTTGGTACTAGTTTATACAGATATCACACCACCACAGATACAAAACGAAACTGTGGGTATAAATAAAGACTTTATTCAAAGTATACATCATAGGACTGAGCACATTGACCCCATTGATTAACGAGCTGGAGGATTCCTTGTTTCCATAATTCTTGTGGCCGTGACGTGACATAATCTTTCACAGCTTCCTTGAGTTCGTCGTCCGAGTTAAACCGCTTCCCTTTCAGATTTTTTTTCAGGGGACCAAACACAAGGAAATCACTAGGTGACATGTCCGAGCTGTATTGCGGATGGTCAAGCTGCACCTACTTGAACTTGGCCAGTTCCGCGTGTGACCCTTTTGATGTAACTGTGAAACTCCCGCCACACAGCTGTGAATCGGCATCTTTTTCGATCACCACACTTGTATTAACACCTAAAACTTTAAAATTATTGCATGGTCCCGTTTTGGATTGTTCCAGCAACCTTTAACACCCCTGGGGGCCCTTTTCCCGCCACTAGCCAGATGTAATTAGAAGCTAAAGACACCAGCCGCTGATCTCCTAAGCTAAAGGGGGGCCAAGAGGTAGAACCAGAGATGGTCTGACAACTTTTGTTAAGACCAGACCCTAAAGAAACTCCTCTTTCACAAACCACATCTTTTTAACTTTAATAATCTCTCATAAATTTAATAACATCGATGTATAATCTGTAAATAATATCTGTGGCGTAAATAAACTAAAAATTTAAATTAATCAATATCACGCTAACGTTATTTATCTCGAACATCACACCCTGGAGACGTGTGGACACGTGTTATGATGGAGTAGTACCACATATTCTGAAAGGCGGCCTGTTTAACACCTTCCGCTATCAGAAATTGGATAACGCCTCGTTGCTCCTCAACCGTCAAATTTTTCAATGTGAACGCCATCATGTCCTCACACACACTTCCACGTCATTTGGATGGAGCGTTTTATAAGAGCGCTCTCTCTTCTGAGCATGCGGGAGACCATGTATTCTATCATGGATTAGTATGATGATGATGAGGTGAACCGACTAGACTGACCTTCCCGAAGTTCAGACTTGAATCCCATAGAAAGCTTCTGAGACGAGTTTGTGAGGCCCCCACCCGTTATTACCTCATTTCTACATTATCTACGCGACCTGTAAGAACGAAGTACCACTCAAATCATTTATTTTTAAAACCTGTTTATTAAGGTCTTAGCTTAAATACAATACAAAACAATAATAATTAAGTTGATCTAGAATGAGAAGACGTAACACGTATTACCAAATAGTCGCGTACTCGACCACTGAATCTAACTTTATAGATAATTCCTCCAAGGCTAATATACGCCTTTTCCTTATAGCTTATATAAAACTGCTTACTGCTATATCTTAGATAATCAGCTATGTTCTGTATCTGCTCTGATGTGGCTTTAATTCGCAGTATTCCTTATGGCCTCGAACCCACTTTGGTTCTGCAGTACCGGCACGGCTAGGCTATTTCACGGAGTTAGGCTTCTTCTACTTTTATCTCAAATCACTTTACACTTACTTAGCGACTTCACTTCCCACTTAACAATCACTTCTGCGCATAGACATAGACCCGGACATAGAGCCCTCCACTGCTAACTTCCTCTCTATATATATAATTCCTAATTTACATAACCACGTTCTTCTTCTTGAGTTGGTTAGAAAGATATGACATTTCGGCCCCAAAGAAACCCCAAGAGGACATTAATAGAAATCGCGATGAAAGCCCCGTCACAAGTTGGCTTGTCGAATTAAGGGGTGCAGTAACCAAACGTTCAAAATCAGTGAAAGAACTTGCATATATTCTCCAAGCAGAGTGGATGAAAATACCATAGTCCATCATCCAAAAAATAGTGGGAATAATGACACAGAGGGTTAAGGGTGTAATTGCCTAAGTGGGAGTTTTTACCATTGAATATGAATACATATTGTTTTTCTTTTTATTTTCACAGGTGTCCAATTACTTCCTGGTAGATAGAGTATAAGTTATTGCTATTTTTTAAAATCCTTTTTAAGTTAGTGATATTTAAATCCGATCATTTAACTTTCGATTGTACTTCAAAATATTCTTCTAATCTTAACCTATTGATTTAAAAGGCACAACAGTTGATTTTCTAAAATATATATGTCTTTCACGAACTCATCCTCTTTGAGGAGATTTCCTTGAAACGTACTTAGCATATCTCTACTCAACAGAAAAAAAGAAAATGCCTTTTTTAAATCTGAAAATCTTTTAGTTCAAAAATATTGGAAATTTTTTATTTCCTCACTATAACTACTCCTTTTAAATGTTGCCCGGGTAAATGTAACTCACTCAGTATCGTAATAGCGCCATCTAGTGATACACATGGGCCCTAACAATATGGGATACATTTTAAATGGGTAAAAGCAGTTCTGGAAAGATTAATAGATGAGAATAAGAGTATTTTAATAATAATTTTTTTACTTCGGCTTAAAAGTATCTGGGGAAATTATTAAAAAATGAGTTTTATCGCACTGGCAAATATAGTGCTGAAATTAATAAAAACACCATTCATAGTGTTGCTGTAAAATATTTCTGCGAATAAATTTAGTCAATAATATACATCTTCATTATTTTCATTTTAAGAAAATTAAAGGCTATAATTCGAAAGCAAAATATTTTCAATAATCGGAGTTTTTTTGCAGTACGAATGAAAATTATTTAAAAAATTATTTCACAGTTTTGTAGTGAAATCTACGAAGACAGGTATAAATACGAAAACGGAAATAAAGTTCTAAGTAAATAAGGTTTAGAAGTGCTGCATTAATGAAAGTAATACTCTGTTCTGAAGATTTATGTAATGAAACACTTTAGAAAAAATTATTTTCTGTTCAGTTTTGACTGAGAATCATACCGCATTATTACAATACATTGTTCTTAAATATTAACCCATTAAAGACCAATTCAAGTTCGACCTTTCAGAATTGCTCCAAATTGAATTTTTAGACTTATCTGAGCATAAATAACACAATAAAAGTGATTTAAAAATAAAATGATTTTTTTAAATTTAAAATATTTTAATCTAGGTGTGTGAATCTTGCCAATTGAAAATAAAATTAATTTATAATCAAACATTAAAGCACGAAAAATAAAATAAAAGTTTTAATTTAAACGAAGAATGTTTAAAAAAAAAGTTAGAATTTAATGATGTGTTTTCGCAACGGAAGTCCTAAATGGACTTAAAAAACGATTTTCTGAATGATTTCAGTACTCAGATAACGAAAATAAGAAATTAATGTCATTTTTTTAGCTAACACTAGCGAATTTGCAGTTTTAAAAAAAATTGAAAAAACCAAGAATTATATAATTTACGTAAATTAATGGGGTTGTGTATTTAAAATGCAAGAAACTGGCGTTTTAAATTCATTATTATTATCTCTAATACAATAATTATTCGTTAACATGCTAAATATACTTAAAACGTTTTTATAATAACATTTATATATTATAAAAACCAATGTGTGTGTTCTTTCACTGCCCTTTTTACTAAATTATCTCTCCATATTTTCTGTGGCCTACATTTCGGATTTAAATCAGAAACAAATGTTCTTTTCATCGAACAAAGTTTACATTTTACACTTTTTTCGTGAAAACGAAAATATTAGTTTTTACTTCAAAAGCAATAATAACCCTGTAATAATTCACTCGAATATCCTGACATATAACATAACCCAGTAGCATATGACCTTTCAACATGGGTCAGGAAAAAATATTTTCTCACAATAATACCCACAGTGTTTCCAAAAAAACTAATTAGACATCACGAAAGTTTCCCTGCGATGATATCCTATCCAATTTTATTTTATCTCTGCTCACGGTGATAGATTTGTGAATCAATTGGACCAAAAAGGGTTTTATTCACAGACAGAGTATAAAGTCGGCCGAACTTACTCAAGTGGCTGTGGATTACTTCAAATGTTGTTTAGATAAGTAGGCAAGGGGAAAAAAATCCTTTGACAGTTTCATCCTTCCTGTACAAATAAACATCGTGAAAGATATCGGTCTGATCTTTCGGTCCATCTGGATCGTATTATTAGGTGTTGATAAGTACACTTCCTTTCCATTACTGCCATGTTTTTTTCTTATCGTGGCCTTCGGATGTGTAACTGACTTCCCAGTCTGGAAATACAGGCCTAAGGTAGCAAAAACTTCAAGGACATGGAAAGGGATGATTTGTAAAGGAAATAAAAATGAAGAATATTTCTGTAACATTTCTGCTTGATTAAACTATTATTCTATGCGGGGAAAAAGCTTCAAAGAAATATTAATATACCGTAAAATCTTGGCGTTGTATGCGCACTTTTAACTCAAAAAATACAATCGAAATTTAGGGATGCGCGTTACACACTGGTTATAAAAAATGAGTTTTTTTAAAAAAAAATAAAAATATGAGCATAAAAAAAAGTAGGCTTTAAAAATATCGAAAAACTTTTTCATTGGAAGAAATGACATTCCTTATAAACTTAAGGGATTCTAAAATTACACTATTTTTTTCTGAAGTTTGAGATAATACCTGGAATAAATGATTTCTGGATACCTGAAATAAATATAGGTGCGCAATGTTCTTATATAATAAGAACATTGCGCACCTATATTTAAGTTCCTTCTAAAATAAGGGGTTGCGCGTTATATGGCGAATATACCTAAGAACTATAAAATTGCAGCTTGAAAGTATACTATAGGTGCGCATTATACACCGGATTTTACGGTGCCTTTTTTTCTCAAGGAACTGTTTCTTGACAGATAATGGCAGTCTAATAATGAACTATGAAATAGAATATGATTTAAAAAGTTTACAGTAAAATAGTAATTATTAAAGTAATTTAAAACTTAAAAATTGAAAAAAAAATTTTAAAAGACAATTTAAAAAAAAAATTTAAAAAACCAAAAAATATAAAATTAATTTTACTTAAAATAAAAAAAACTTTTCAAAAAAATTAAAATTGAAAACTTATCGATAAAAATTATTAATATTTTATGTTATATACTGAGAACAATTTTCTTTATTGGTTGAATTCAAGCAGGGCCCATTTATGTCGCCAAATTCTTTTTGCGCCAAAATTTAATTTGTGTTTGAGAGAAATGGAGATGGTTATTTCATCAGCCTAAAGCTTTAACACCGGATTTCCCACTGTTGCGTTTTAGAAGCGACGATTTTTCAGTTTTTCTTGTTGAAGCCGTTTTAGAAACCACGTTTCATTCGTAAAAGCACGAAAAATGGATTTTCTTCTGAAAGAAAGGTAAGATTGTTTTTTGTATGAATGAAGGATTGTTTGAATCTTTGTATGGATGTTCGAAATTTGGAAAGAATTAGCATTCAATTTCTTATTGTGGATTTGATTTTTCCTACGTTGTCCATTTTAAAAACCACGTTTTTCCCTCTTGTTTTCGTCTCTGACGCCATTTTGAAAAACGCGGTTTTTTTCCTTGATGCTATTTGGCTGAAAACATTAGTCGCCAAATTCAGCAATAGGCTGTGCTAGGAATTTACCTCTCTTCATTTTCATCAAAATAATGTGCGCGTGCCCATTTCTGTATCCTAAAAAGTTTTATGTTTAGTTAAGAAAATTAATGTAAAGACTAGCATATTAGATCCTTTTCTATAATTGATTCATTTTAAAATAAACAATTTTAAAGCAGTTTTTTTTTATTTTCTATTTATTTTAGCTGTATACTAAAGCTTTATATTTATTGATTCTTATAACTTTTTACGTGTTTTTTTCACTATATGCGTATATAGTTAAGAAGTAATATATTTTTCGAATTTTATTAACATTTTTAATTTTCAATTAACGAAAGATATAGTCAATGCTGAATATTATATTTTCAATGTGCTAAATGAGAGCAACTACAGAAGTAAACTCACTCTAAAAATGCTGCTTTTCGAAAAGCATCATTTTTTTTTAAATCAAAAACATTAGTATACATTTTACTTGTGTTTTTTTAAGATTGCTTGAAAATTTATAAAAGAAGCACATATTTCAAATATCCTCCCCATAAATATTTTTTTAAAAATCATTGTGTATTGTAAAAGATTTTTCTCCGCTTGGGGGGTGTTTTCTCGCTTCTGATTAATGTTTTAATAAGTTCTAAAAATCCAAAAGACATAAATAAATTTATTACAAAATCTTAATTTTGAAAAATACGGTCATTTTTCTTCAGTCATTTGAAATTACTTTAAGTAATAATTTAAGCAGTTAATATCCCTCTGTTTGAGGTGGATATTTTCATACCTTAAATCTTTCTCTAAAGCAGAGTAATTGTTTATTAACCTTGCACTTTGAAGCTTCACAAGAGCTATTATTGACAGACCTAATAATTTTTAATCTCGATTAAGTGACGAGGACGACACCCAAACTGGCCCCCACTCTCCACTCGGGTCTTTGTAGACCCAGGAATCGTCTCCACAACTTGATAGGAACAACACCGCCCACGATTGCACAACCATGACCACTTGACTACGGTGAATCAGAAAAAGAGAAGTGTATTTCATATTTACAATGTGATTTCTCTTGTTTGACAATATTATTAACAAACTGAATATAAAGTATGATATTAAAATTAACGTTAGGTTTTAAATACCACACAGCTACACATATTTTAAAAAATTGAGTCTGTGACTATTTTATGTAAAGCATTTATTATTCCGCTTGGCTTTGCTGCGATACTTTTCTACTAATCAATAATCTTATATAAATATACCGTATTCACTCGAATCTAAGCCACCATCCATTCTAAGCCACATCCCCAAAGTCTCAAAATGTTTTTGTGGAAAAATTTTGTCATCAATTCTAAGCCGCATCCCTAATTGTCTACACGTTTTTGCAAAAAAATGAAAAATTGTGAAAAATACTCATCAGTATCCAGTACATAAGATGTTTTTCAAAGAAAAAAAGAATTTTAAGAAGAAATAATAATAAATATACAATTCCTTTTATCAGTATTAAAACTCTGAAATTTGTACACACATGAACTATAATTACTCAAACCGCCTGTATCACGTTTCGAAAATGCTTCGTCACTCCCAATGTCACAGCTGACTTCGGAATAGGTGCCGGCGTCGTCATTTTCTCCCATGGTATCGTCTTCAGTGCTATCCAATGCATTTGTTATGCTACATTTAAAAAAAAATGTGTTACAGAAAAACTTAAAACACTTATAAAAGACTTTTGAGCATCTACAAGCAAAAATTATATCATTTTGCTTACGTCATCGACGTATATTTGTTTCAGCCTTTCAAAATTTTTACTGTTTATTACTATAGAGTCATATAGATGCCACCATAGTTAAATTGCTAAAATATGTAACAAAATGATAGGTAATGGATTATAAAGTATTTATATAATATTTTTAAAGAACAGATAACGAATTTAGAATATCTTTTTGTACCTGTTAGTCATATGGGTGGCCTGATTAATTAAAATTCAAGTGTCAAATTTATTTGTTATATAATAAACATTTTTTTTTCAAAGTAGTTATGCTGTTTATTACGAAAAAAACCCATTTTGATTTGATACAATTATACTTTTAATATATATAAAACGTTGTATAAATTAATTTTAAGAGTATCTTACAAAGTTTATCCGACCCATGTGTAATAATAACTTGATTTTGATGGAAATAGCTTGGTCATTTAATAAAAAAAAAGAGCATTATATAATTAAATTACTAAAAATATATTTCCATGAGCAAATTTTACGAAACTTGAAAAAAATAACTGTATGGCTCAAGGTCAGGAATGGAGGAACATAATCCAAAACGATTATCAAAACCCCGTGTACAAAAAATACATATGTTATTTTTTTGTATTAAGATTCAGGCTAAATTTTGTGTCCCATATGGCAATTTATATACAGCCCCGGATTGGTCTCGTTATTGTTGGTTCATAAACAAACTAGGGGCTTGCTGGGCCATCTGCTTCCACAGTATACTATAAATATTCAGTGGAGCCGCCTGTGTCCAGTTTATAACTCTTTGCGGTGTACAAAAAGCAGCAAAAAGGATCCGTCTGCTCTCATGGGTTCCCAGTGGTTGTTTTGGTAACGTCTTACATTGCGACATAATTACGCCACTGAAAGCTGTAACCGCGAACTCAAGATATAAACATCCGTTTAGTTGTCGTGGCAGCTGTCGCTTTCAATGTAACATAACACTTTACCAGATTTCATTTGTTGTCCTCTTGTTTAATCAATACATAAATTAATCTTTGCTGATTCGGTTTTACGTGCAAACAATCGCGTATGTGCCTCGCTTTTCATCGGTTGGACTTTATGATTGGGGTTTGTTTGTTTTTTGGGGTTGTAATGGTTATGAAATTATGACAGCTTCATGTTTGACAATGAGTGCTGCTTTTCTTTGCTTTTATCAGCAAATCTAGAAGATGAATTCATAAAAGCATTTTTCTTTAGACTTAATATTGCTTTATTGGCATTATATAACCATTTATTTTGACCTTATTGTTTTAAAATATAAAATATTAAACATATAAAAAATCATTTAAATTATTCGATGATCCATTCATCAAATTCTCATTCATAATGATGCAGTCAGTTTTTTTTTCAATTTATTTTAAAACGTAAACTAATTAACATGACTGAAATATTGCCTTACACATGCGCAGTTTGGAAAACATGATATCCAGTTGAAAGGGAGAAAATGACCTTGTAAATTAAACAGCGTAATTTGACATTTAATTTTAGGAAAAGTGGTGTTGTTTTCTCGATTTTTTTGTATGCACACATGAACTTCAAAGATTTTCATCTCGATCTTTTTGTTTGCATGTGACACTTTTTCTAACACCAAATGTTTAACTTTAGTTTACTTGCTAACTTATCATAAATATCTTTTTTGGCATTACCATATTTTTAGTTTCAAAATTTTTTTTAAAGAAAACTGTGAAGAATGATGATAAGAACATTATGTATGAGTATATATACACATACATATGTATCTTATTCTTAATTGCAAAAACAAGTTACTAAATTTTTATACATTCAAACAATGTGTTAAATATCAATCAATAAACAAAAGACTTTAGTCATAAAATGTTTGTAAAAATCTAAATAACATTAACACCAAGTTTATTTGGTTATTCACATTTAAAAAACGCATTTGAAAATGAGTAGCCCTTAATCACTTTATAATAACCAGAAGGCTTTTAAACATTAAAAAAAAATTGATGGATGTGTCATTAAATAGTCATTTGTGTGGAGTTTTTATGAATTTTGTATTGAAATATATGGAGGGAAATCAATTTCTAATTATTGAAGTAAATTTGTATTACTTCCATTTTGCATTATTATTTTTTTCAGAGCCGTACAAAGTATAAAACATTGTTTTTTATTGTATTCATCAACTTCAGTTTGAATAATTTTTTTTACATTCAAAGGATAAACCGGTATCAAATCGTTGTGAAGAAATGTTAGTAATAGTAACAAATATTATTATTTAGTATTGACTCTCGTTAAAAATGAATCAACGAAATAATAAGAAATTTGGATTTAAAGCGTTCAAATTAAATTAAATCTGTAGTAAAAATTGTTTTTTTAAATGAGATTTTTTTCCGTAAGTGAATTTGGAAAGATAGTCGCAAGTTTATGCATACATATTCACATGCTTTACAAATAATACATTTAAATGAAAATCATATTAAATTCCAACTCTTTGCACCTGTGAATCTAAATATTTAGATAGGAGAAAATAGACTCATCCCTCCCACACACCATCATTCACTCATCACGAAATATTAGGAATATTAGACTGACAGGCTTTAAATTTGGAAAACATTATTCTTTTGTTGCGCAGAGATCCACAAATAATGGGTTTTTCAGAAATTGACTCCGGGGAGTGTGGCACAGGCGTAAATTATAAGTATACCGTCTTAGAAATTCAAACCTGTCTTTTTTAAATTAAAAATCGTGCTATAAGAATGTTTTTCAATTTTTTCGAAGGATTCATGTGTGTGTGTGTGTGTGTGTGTGTTGGGACTTAGATAACAATATACAATCATAGAACACCATGAAATACCCGGCAAAAGAGGACGGTAACGGTTAGCACTTTTACGTATTGCAATTAAATTACAAATCTTTATCTCATAAATATACAGATCATGGCGAGATCTGAAAAATTACAGGATATTTTTACATGAGGAAAAAATACTTAATTTTATTAAAACTAATAGTATTTTAATTTTCCCAGAGTAAAATATTTGTTGAAAATGTTAGATTTTTCTAGAGAGAGAAACCAATTTCCTTTTGAGATATTTTCAATAATGACTAGTTATTTTGAATTTAATTCGATTGCGCTAAAAAAAAGGTACTTTTAATTTGATTAAGACAATTCCTAAAAATAATAATTTACTTTTTAATTCTTACCGTATTTTGTTGCAAAGCAAATATACTTGTCTTTTAATCTTTTAATCAAAATTTTAAGGTAATCACAAGCAATAAATACTGCCACAAAAAACACTCAGAACTCATTGATAAAATAGAATTTAAAACCTGAAGATTGCAGATGGCATGAGTTGTGAAACCAATGTATTACATCTGACTGATATTTATAGTCCAGATCGCACTCCGAAATCCGCAAGAACCAACTCTTGTATAAATATCAGCACGAAATACCTCAAAAGAGGAGAGTGAACTATAAATTTCGCCTTGGACTGGCCGTCAGTGCTTTTTGTATATAGCCACCCCATAAACAATGAAATATTTACTCCATTCTAGAATAACAATAAAAATGGAACGAAATAACGTAAGGAAAGCCGTCCAACTTCTTCTTGCCTTTCGTTACATGTTGGAAAAGAAGCACAGAAGTAAAAAAGGAAATAAAACCGGCAATGCTGTCTTCGGGAAAATGTTGAAAGATGTTCTTGGGGAAGTATTGTGGACAAGCTATGATAGGAATATCATGAATCCATACATCTTCGGACGTTGTGGTCGATGTTGGTTTACGGGATGGTTTCGGAGAGTTGTAGGTTTTGTTTATGGAAGCTTTATCTTTATATCAAAAGTGTGAATAGGAGGCGGTGAGCAGTGGGACGGTTTATATCATACTGCTTCCACTGAGGTTTTATCCGAGATTTCCTGTTTAGTGGTTCGGTGCTGTATTCATGCAGAATTTTCGACTCTCGTGAACGAAAGTACTGTTGATACTTTTAAGATTTGTTAATTGGAAACGGGGGGTCAATAATGTTTTATTCTATAAAATATGAAGTTTAAAACGATTAAAATAATTATGCATTTGCTTTGGATATGAAATGAATTAAAATTGTTGGAGGCAATGGCTTCGCAGGGCAATGGCGAAATTAGGAATTTCATCAAATCCCTAAAGAAGATGATCACTTGTCGGTAGATGTTAAAATTACGTCTATTCAAGGTCATTTCAGTAATGAAAGTAAGAGATTTTATCAAATCCCTGAACTGTTTAAGTGAAATGATGAAATGAACTAATCAGGATTTGCATTGGCAAAATGCTATAC